>PVHY01005108.1:0-86354 GCA_004024945.1 Uropsilus gracilis | reverse complement strand
ATAAGCAGATAATTAGCAAACACTCATTTGTGATTGGCATAACCAATTAATAAGATCAGGAGACATTACTTAGAGCCCATGGGCAGAAATGCATTCAAAAAATATGGTGAGGGACAATTCAGAAGATGAAAGATGTTTCATATACTATTGCTAGGGAACTATTAATGAAAACAAAAGTGAAACACCACTACACATGGGTTAGGCTCTCCACAATCCAAAACACTGCACTGTCACAGAGTGACAGGATCTCCCCTTTGTTGCCGGTGGGAAAGCACAAGGGGATAGTCACTCTAGAAGACATTTGGACAGTTTTCTACAAAACTAAACATGCTCTTAGCATGTGATCAGTTTCAACAGTCGATTGTAGCTCAGAGTGAAAGAAAAAAGCAAAAAGACCTAGCGCTCATATCCTCAGCCCCTAGAAGAGAGGGAAGAGGGTGCAGAGAAGAAAGTGTCAATAACAGTTGAATTTCCCACATTTGACAAAAGACACACCTACAGATTCAAGATGTGGAATGATCCCTGAGCAGGTTAAAACTGAAGAAATCTGTGCCAAGATACATCATAATAAAGCATCTAAAAACTAAACAATGAATCTTGAAACCAGTCAGAGACATGTGGCATTTACTTTAAGGGTAAAAGACAATATGAATGATAACATGTTTCTCATCAAAAACCATGGAGATCAGAAAGGGGTGGTGACTGTTTTTTAAGCATTGAAAGACAAGCTATTTAATCCAGAATTTTATAGTTAGAGAAAAGATTTTTGCAGAATGGAACGAAGTAAAGACACTCTAAGTGAAGGGCGTGGAAGAGAATTTTTCTTTAGTGAAGGACATTCTTTATGGGAATGTTTCTAATCTGAAAGTTACAGAGAAAAAATGTGAATGTTGGAAGCCCAGGAAGAAGAAAGAACAACGAAAAAATAAAGATATACTACAAAATAATTACAATAGACTTTCTCCTGCAATTTTTAAACAGTGTTTGATGGTTAAAACAAAAAATTACAATGTTGTCTATGTGAATATGTGAAAGCAGGATGTGCTCAAAATTATATTTTTGATGGGAGAGGTAGAAAGGAAAGGAAAGTGGGTGGGGGGGTATGTGAACACCATGGGGAAATATAATGTGATAATGAAATAGTTGTGACTTGTTTGCCTCAGTGCTTGTGAGATCCTAGAGGTAAGATGAGAGAACACAGATCCACATACATCACTGCACATGTGTCAATTTCCTCTTTCCAATAGGGTCACCTCTATCGCCATTGGGGGAACTGTGGTAAAGGGCGTATGAGACTTTTTTTTTTTTGAGACTAGGTCTTGCTATTTTTGCCTGTGGAACCGCAGGCTCTTGTTGCCCAGGGTACCACAGATTCAAGAAATCCCCAGCCTCAGCTTTCCAGGTAGCTGGGACTACAGGCGCACGCCACCATGCCCAGCTATTTTTTTTGGAACTAGGTCTCGCTACAGGCCCCAGGCGGGACTCGAACTGCGATCCCTAGCCCTGGCCGCTTCATAGGCTGAAGCTTACAAGCACGAGCCACCGTGCCCGGCCTTGGCATATGAGACTTTTCCACACTATCTTCAGTTCTCTAATGCACATAACAATCGTAGATTGTGAATCTGTAGATTTTTCAAAATAAACAGTTAAAAAATGAATGAATATGAGATTTGATGCAGCCTTATGACAGGAAGCTTGCTCAACACATGTTGGATGAAACTACTTGCTCTATGTAAGCAAAAGAAAGCATACACTAAAGCTTCTACCCTCCATGGTTCCATCTGTAAAAATGATATGGAGAAAGCAGAACTCCAGGGAAAGAATTATATCAGTGGATTCCTGGGATATGAGTTGACAGCTCAGGAACATGGGATGATGGTTGTCTTCCATATCTGTAATGGTACCGGTTGGTTGCCAGAGGTATACATTTTTTCCAAACTTGCAACAGTCCATGTCAAATCTACTTCTATGAACCCACTCTACTAAAAACAAGGAAGCATCGTAATCCACTCATCATCATGGAATATTTGTGCTTTTGACCAGTTTTCATGATTTAAACAGCGATGGCAAATGTGTGAGCAAAGGACCATCTTCTCCAGAGTAGTAGCTGAGCCGGCTGCATGCTGGGAAGTTGTATTGCAAGGGTGGCTAGAGAGGAGAGGGGGATCCGGGTCACAAATGTTTTTGCAGCTTTTGTGAAATCCTTGCAGAATGACTTCCCAGATGTGTACTTTCTTCTACCCAGTGAATAATGCTTTGGAGAGGGGGTGAAAGGACGGCTTTCCCTACATCTCTTGGGCAACAGCATTTTGACTGCTCCCGTCAATGGGTTCCACTGGGTTCGGATATCTCTTCCTGATAATTGAAGGGTTTGTATTTACTCGAGGCTTTATAATTACGGCATACAGGCTTAGCTGGGTAGAACAGAACCCACGCTGTTTACAGTTCACTAAACATCCCCTGAAACATTCACACACATGTATGACAAGCTATAAATACTACTCATTTATAACGAGAGTGTGTGGTTCTAGTAATTACCACCAATTTTCCTCCCCAGAACATCAGTGACATCCGTAGACAGGAGAATTAGGGAGGTGAGTCCCTCTTGGTTCTGGGGTGGAGCGCCTCCATTTGGTTTCTCCCCTCTGCCTCTCTGCTCTCCTCACAGCACCCCGTTCACAGTGCCCCCTTCAAGCACACATACCTTCCCAGGCTGCAGTTAGTGCGGTCTCGATTGGGGTTTGGCTGCATATACCAGATTAATTCTCGCTGTGTCAAAACTCTGATTTAACTTGTCACACGCTGCTCAAAATACACATTTCAGGATCTGGTATTTTCTACTCTTTTTCTTTCATTGCAGGGATAATGTTTCCTATTTGTTTTTCTTAGGAATATGCAATACTTTACTCTTGGGGCTTCCTTGCCCGAACACTCACATCGAAAAATATATCTGCATTTTGGGGTGCCTCGTCTCCACCTGCAGAGAAGACCCATGTTTTACAGGCCCTTCTGGCTTTTGGCTGAATGCGAACCATGACTGGGTAAAGCTTATCTTAAATAATCCCCTGTGAACAAGAAGCCTTTAACTTCCATTTTACTTCTTCCCTGCCCCAGTATGGATACACTCCCACTGTATGTCATCCAATTCTGAGCTCATCCCGCAGAGGAGATGCTGACACCCTGTAGGGTAAGAGGGTTAGTCAGGCTTTCCTTTCATTAGCCTATATAACCAGCACCTGGGGTACTGCATCTTGCCCATGACTGTGCGGTTCATTGGGTGTGCGCATTGTGAGAGTGTGCACACCTGGGCCTAGGAGAGAGGCGAGAAAGGGGCACAGAGAGCATGCAGAAGGAGAGCATGAATATGAGAGAGAATGAGAGAACGCAAGAGAGAGGGACCAGAGAAAGAGTGGGCAAATTCCAGGGGGCTTGTCTGCCTCCCCCACCCCAAACCCTGCCCTGTACTGCCTAGTATGTCTGTATAACTTCGAGAACCAGTAAAGAACCTACGCAGATGGTGAGCCTGATGCTTGCAACACACACTCCTGTTTGGCACTGCATAGCACAAGGACCAGGCCTGCTAGCAGCCATTGTCTTGGGTGATGTAGCCCTGCTCTTCAGAGAGTTGACCACCTGCAGCGGGGGAGACCACCACTGCTACTGAACTGCTTTGCCTCTTTCTATCTCTTGGACCTGACTAGGTCACCTGGCTCCATTCCTTCCCTGTTCCACTGTTGTGCCTCTGGGGGCTGGCTCTGGGCGAGACTCCTGGGAACCTATGTGACACACCAAGTCATCGATTTCTGACTAGTGATGTTCATGCACTCGTCAGGGGACAGAGGCAGTCCAGGAATACACATGTCAAGGAAGGATACTGTAGGGGAGGGCGAGTGCTCTAATAGATGAAAGTCCAGGAACATCAGGGGCCACGAGGCTAGGGACAGTGGTGACCACAATTTTAAGTAACTGTTAAGTAGCTCATGGAAGAAGTGATATGAAAGTCAAGTCTTGATGTCTGTGTAGGAATGTTCTGGAGATGAGCAACCATCAGGGTGAGCACCAAAGGCTGAAGGTGAGTTGTCTGGGGCTAAGTGATGTGGGTAGAGTAGAAATATCTGTGAACAGGTAAGAAGAGGCAAAGCCTGAGGGATACCATGGACCCCTGCAGGGTGTGTGTCTAGAGTGGCTCCTCTATGCTGTAGCCAGAAAGCCAACTTTCCCCAGCAGTTTGATTTGATGTACTTTATAAGAAAACCATCATTGAACCAGTCAGTGTGGCTTCTTCCGGCCAAATCTTGCTGCACGAATATGCTGTAAACATTCAATCTTGTTTCTAGCAAGACTTGGCATAATTTTAAAACTGTTCAATCATCCCAGTAAATATGAATTAAACATTTATGGTTGTATTAAATATTCGAAAGATCGGAACCAAAACAGTCTATCAAGTAATTGTACATATTTGTGCATTTACAAAATGCATATTCATGAGAGCTATGTAAATATATATTTAGTCATTTCCTCTTCCATGTGAAGAGATGCCACGGCTGATCTACAGATGGTAACTTCCTTGCATGTAATTATGTGAACGGCATAATAAATCACTTAGAAATTGTTCTTAGGAAAAGATCATTGTCAGTGTGGCCAGTCTGTGGGTTCAAGTTCTTTTAAAACCTTGGAGAAGAAAGTTCTAGAACACGCCTGTCTTTGCGGTAGGCATCTGAGGAGGATATAACAGCTATTCCTTAGCTAAGTAGCTGCAGTACCCATCTGTTCCCCACAAAAGTGGCTTTCAATCTCTTTTTCCACAAGAGTCAGAAGAGGGAAGATGTTTGTGTGTGGACACACCCAGGGTTTTGTGTGTGACACTCATGGTTCAGCCACAGGTCCATACTTCCTCTCTCACTCAAGAAAACATGTTAGAATCCTGGAGTGTGAGAAGAATGATATTTGGGGGTTAATATTTAATTCATTCAAATTTATTCAACAATGAGTCCAAATTCAGTATGGTATCTATTAAAAGTAACATGGCTGACACTCCCTTATGACTGCTCATGACAACTTTGTGGGTCCTTCTGCTACATCTGAAGACCCTCTGGAGAAGGAGATGGTCCTTCTGGAGAAGGACCCTCCAAGTTTTGTCATTGTATGAAAATGTTTCTGGAAAGCAGAATTTTCTAAAGGGAGCTCTAGTTCTTAAGGTGCTGATACTCTTACTAGTACTTACCAACTCATTCTTTCCACAAAGATTCTGCGAGATTCAGGAGCATGAGCACTTCCTCTCAGAAACTAAGGCTCTTTCATAACATCTTCAGTTCTCAAGTATTTTGAGGAGGTAGAGGTGCGATATCAGGTGATAGCTGGGTCTTCATCACCCTGATCTCTGATGAGCAGATGTTTATATAGCTCTGTTTTCTTGAGAGAAATAGCTAGAGAGGAAACTGGCTGCTACTGGATAGTCGACTTGGGTGAACCTTGAAAGCTCAGGATAACCCTAGATACAGACCAGTCATGGGCTGTTGTCTCCTGTAGCTTCTCTTTTAGAGACAAAGAGCTTCTGACTTTGTAATAGGTTTGGAGTTTGATGCAACCACTCACTCAAGACCACTGGGTGGTCTTGCATCTATTCAGGCCAAGGTGGCCTTTCTGAATCTCCCCATCTCACTCAGTCTAAAAGTCAGCTTCCTCCCTGTGGCTTACATGGCCTTTTGTGATCTGATGTCCATCTCCCTAGGTCTCCTTCATGCCTTTGTTCCTTAGTCTACTGGCCTCCTGGCTGCTCCTTCAACCACTTGAGTTTCTTAGGATTGAACCAGTGTGTTCTGTCCTTTGTGGGATCACTTGACCATCTTAGTCAAGATTTCAACTGCTTTCCCAACAGCTAATGTCCCCTTTCTTGATCTCCTAAGCACTTACTATTCTCTCCAAAACTATACCATCTAATTATCTCATCATCTCTTTTGTTCGTTGCTGTACTCTCAGTCTTTGAAGAACACCAGCCACAAGGATTCAGTGTTTACTAAAGGGTCCAAGGACTACCTGCTCAAAAGCCTGGAGATGTCATTCAGAAGCAGGAGAAAGAAGCTGTACAGATAAGGGATCATGTGTTGAGAAAGGGAGGTGAGAGGGAGAGTCTTGAGCTTTCAGTTCCCACTTCTGATCTTAATGACTCTGGATTTTATTTCCTGTCCATAACATGCCCCTGTACAGTCCCCCCCCCCCTTTTTCTTAAGCTACCTGGAGTCTTCTTGCTATCAAAAAAAATCACTTAGCAAAAAGAATAGTCAAACTAGGAACCTTGAATTATTTTCTCAGTATGCAGGGGCTTGAAGTGTGGGCTTCCTATGCAGTGAACTGTTTAGGGGTTCTCCTTCCTCCTCTCCCAGGTAATTAGGTCACAGACAACAGGAGTTTCCCCATTGGCACAGGGGAGGTCTGTGCGCCTCCTGCCTCCTCTCCTGTCTTTTCAAGCACCGCTGAATGGCTCCTAATGATTTCATCTGCTTGGAGGTCTTCGGGCTTCCTCCTGCAAGGTGCTGGTGCCCGGGGCTGGTGCACGCTCTGCCTACTGACTGGAAACATGCTTTGATGAATTAGCACAAAGCAGCCATCCATTCACTTTAAAATTTATCCGTGATTCTTCCTCTAGCAAACAATTAAGGAGCAGCAGTAGCTTCCTGCCGGGGAGACCAATGCCTTCTGTCCTCAGTGGAAAGAGCTTGGCATCTTTCCAGACGATGAATGGCATGGACCAGGATTTCACTTTCCCTCAGCTTCCAAGCATGGAAATAAGTAAACAGGCAAGTGCCAGAGATAAAATAAATTCAAATCACAAATGAGGAAACTGGTCTAGGTGACCAGCAAGCTCTGCTCTTCAACCTGGGCACTGGGAAATGCGTCCTTGAATTCAGCAGGGCCATGAGTCAAGGCATGATGAGTGGCCCTATGAATAACTGGTCCTGGTGACAAGGTACCATGTTCTCCTCCCCCTCACTGGGTGAGTAGCCCAGTTCAACCTCAAAAGCTCCTGAGTAAGAGGAAAATGTCTCTTTAACAGTATTAAGGGACAATTTATTATGTGTATCCTTCCAGGGAAGCACAATGTCAGTGCAGGCCCATTGCATTTGCATTATTTCCAGACAACAGCAGCAGCAGAATGGGACACTGATTTATTTCAGAGCAAGCACAGGTGAATTTAATGTCTGTTGGGACTGAGCCAGGGAGGACTTAACCCACTCCAGGCACTTGAGTGCTGGAGAGAGGGGGACTTCAGGAGGCTTCTGACTGGTTTCCTGGCTGCTTACAGCTTCTCTGCACCCAGAGTTATCAGTCACTTGATCAGATAAGTTCCTGTAGCGGAGAGCATGGAAAGCAATGCTGTTCAGGAATAGAAATGCTGGTTTTATACCCTGACTCAGCAAATTTATTTCTCAGTGACCTGGGCGGTATTTTCATCTTGTTAAGACTCAATTATTCCTTTGATAAATGGGCCTAAGAATATCAGTTTTCAGTGCTAGAGTGAGGATGCCATAGCCACATTGCTAGAAGGCGCTTTGCCAGTTGTACAAGTGCCATTATGTTGGTGGCATCTGTTTGAGAATCGTAGCAGAGATCTTCATCTCAAAAGTCTTTTCCAGAAAGGAAGTAGTCACAGATGCCCTTGAACTGTGGTACAAGAGAATTCTAGAAACTCTAGAGCGCATGAGAAAGTGTCAAGAAGACAGTTTCTGTGAGAATACACGAGTTTACACCACTAGTCCCTGTGACCTTGATCATGTTCATGCAGAAAGCATGTAGGAGCCTGGGTAAGGGGTACAAGAACCCATAATGGTGGATACCTGGGCCCAAAAGGCATGGGCATGGGCATGTGTAAGTGGGCACATGTGAGCTAGGAAGAAGGGATTAAAAGTGATCGCAGCAGTGGCAGTGGGACCAGCTAGATGAGGAGCGGTACAGCTACAGAAGGAATGAGAAAGAATGTAGAGATTCCGGGATGGGGGCTTGGTGCCTCAGTTGCCTGCCTGCCTTCCAGCCTCCCCTGCTGGCCTATGCCAGCCTCCCTGCCTGGCGTGTCTGTGTGCCTCCTTACTTGAGAGCATTAAACCCTCCAAAACCTATTGATGCCTCTGGGACTTTCATTATCCATCAGGCGGAATAATGAGCCTTCCTGCCATATGCCTCCAGCCTAGTAACCGGGAGAGGAGCTTCAGGAAGAGCATAGCCTGCGTATCATGGGGATGAAGTATGATTCAATCATCTTTGCTTCCATTTCTCAGTGCCATTCAGGATGTACAGTGCACATGAAGTGTTCCCCGAGTGTTGGGGGAAGTGACAGAATGAACTGCATCAAACACACCCAGAGCTGGTGCTGACTGGTCGACTGGTATCTTTTTTCACAGATCCGCATCCATGAGAGTCTTATTAAGACAGCAACTCTTAAAGGGAGTGTGTTTCCTGGTCTCCCCAATTGTCGGGGGAAGGGTCATGAGTCGTAGGCGTCCAGCAGTGTCTGGGAACTAGGTTCCAGGTTCCATGTCGGAAAGTCCCTGGTGTCTTGCACACCATCTTTCAGTAAGAATCTTAGCACACGTGATGGGACAAGGCTCCAAAATGCTGGCACTGCTGGACTTCCGTCTGCCAGTGAGCTGGTGAAGTGGGTACCACCAGACCCCCGAGTCTCACCAGCTGCTCAGTGATGTCTGGCAGGGCTGGAATTTAACCCAGAAATCTTAGACAGTGTGTTTGCTTGCAGCGTCATGACCTTATTTGAGGTGCGCTTCATTCAATCAGTGTCTATGAGCCTCCATCAGTTCACTGTTGAAAGTCCATTTCTCCGTTCACCCTACAATCGATGCTTTTTTACCCAGTTTACCCTTCCCTTTCCACCTCTCCCTTCTGAAAATCACCATTTTCTCTTAGGCTTAACATTTATGTTTTTCACTGGGAGGTAAGAGGACTGGGATCGCTTGACTTCGTGGGTTCGAGACTACCCCGGGCAGCATAGTGAGACATAGCCTTGAAAAAGCAGCCTGGTTTGGTGGCGGGCACCTGTAATCCAAGCTACCTGGGAGGCTGAAGCTGGGGATCACTTTAGTCCACAGGATTTGGACTACTTCAGGCAACATAGTGAGACCTAGTCTCAAAAAAAACATGTTTTTTAAAAAATAAATAATCAATTAGTTAATTACTTTTATTTTACATCATTGTCTACTCTGGATTTCTTATCATTTGTTTTGTTTCTTTAACAAGAAATCCCATGTGAGTGGAACCATACAAAGCGGTCTGATTAGCTCATGAAACCTACTCTCTAGCTCCATCCACATTGATGCACATGGTAGATGCTAGTTTTTAAATTAATTATTTAAACATTAAAAATAATTCCTTAGTAACATATTTTTTCCTTAGTAACATATTAACTCTAATTAAAAATATGTTTATGGAGCAGTATGCCATTGTTGACCTGGGAACTCTCCATGTCAGGTGTATTCCCTTAATTCTTCCTCATAAAGCACCAACCAGACACCCTTTGCTTTTGTCTGGCCTTCCCTCCTGAACTTTCATCCTTCCCTCTGGATTCCCAGGAACGGACTCTGATCAACGTATGCCAGGTTCTCCGCTGGGCCCTGCAGCTGGTGGAAAACAAATAGAGCAGCCCCATCTTGGAAGCATTGGCAACCCCTGGAAGAAGAGGTTTTCCAGGTCCATTCCAATTCCAGGTGATCTTTGTTAAGCACTCACTGGGGTTGAGCACAGCCTGAAAGAATTAACTGACAAGCATGTGAGAGCCTGGGTGTTGGGAGAGAGATACACCCCCGTCCAGGGCACTGCCACCCTCACCTCTGAACAAATGTTCACTGGGTCATAAGTTGACACTTTCACAACATCTCTGCTCTCAAAGTTGATGCCTTCTCTTTCCCCCGCTCTTGGTGCGATGAATGAAAGATGGGCGTGACGCATCCAAATGGAATCTGCAAATCGCTGATCCTTTAAAACCGACTTTTGTAAATACCAATAAAACAAGTCTGGACACTCGTTCCTCAGCTCAGGGAATTCATTCAACCTGGAGCCTGGAGGAGGGAAACTACTCCCTAAGAACTTTCTTTTTTTTTTTTTTTTTCAAAGATCTCACCTGAAACTAAAACACCTCTCCCCACTCTTTCCTTTTCCTGTCTTTGACTCTAAGTCAATTAGTCTCTAATCCCTTCTGGTTTCCCTCTTTTGTCTGCCTTCACTTTGTCTAAATAGCAGAATTGGTTACTTTTGCCAGATGAGTGATGCCATTCCAATGTGTCAAACTCATGAGCCTACACCTATACACACTCAATATTTGTTCAGTGGATAATGTGTGGATGAACGAATGAATGAACAATGAACAGGCTCAAATACTGTCACTGTTTTCTAGCTGCTCAGCTTGAAAAAGGGCCTTTCATTTGCTTGGAACTTGGGTTATGATCTTCCTAAATTGTGTGTGTGCAAGATTACAAAAATGCTTATATGTTTGTACCATATACAAAACACCTGTGATTCATTCTGCTACTCACAAATGATTGTCACAATGACTACAATGAACATTGTCAAAACGACCTGTATGTGAGCTGGGAGCCATAGAATTCTGGCCATTATTCTTATGTTTTCACATGGAGGTAGCTCTGTAGCTTATTTCTTTAGTAGCCCCATCATCTAACCAAGGTGTGGTGTGTGCCTGAAGAGATGAATAGTTGCTGAATAAACTGAATTTTCAGTGGAGGATAGCTGGCATTTGTGGCGTGTTGTGACCTGTCTTTGCAAAGGACACTCTTTGCAACCAGGGAAAGAAAGAACTTTACCAAGGCCTCTCTCCTGTGCCTTCTCACTGTGCTCTTCACCCTGAGGGCTTAAAAAAAATCTTTGCTTCAGACATATCTGTATGTGGGTATGTGGTGCCCAACTTCAAGTTGGTAGAAATAGCTGGGTGAGCTGCTGGCTAAAAATCTCTAGGTTCTGACTCAGTAGTTTCTAGAATAAAAAAATGTCTTTGTCTTCCTTTCTTGCCTTGCCTCTCTCCCTTCTTCCCTCCCTCCCTCTATCTCCCTATCTTTCTAGTCACTTACCTATCCATTTGTTCTGTATGTCTGTCTGTCTTATCCATCCATCCATCCATCCATCCATCCATCCATCCATCCATCCATCCATCTTCTCAGGTCACCCCAAAATTTAGGCAACACCATTGAGAGAGAGGAACTCTAGCCTGGAGTTTGGAGACAGGTAGCAATGATGGAGCGTGTACCTTTGATTAGAAAATGGGATCATTTTTTTTTGAAGTCTCAGGGAATCCATCCATAAAATGACAATAATCTATGTCCCAGCACTATGAGGAATATAACTAAATGATATTTGCAATATAAGAGACATAGCACAGGTTATCAGGAAATGTTAGCTGAATTTGAATATACAAGACAGTAGAAAGTGCAAGGAAACCCCAAGGTTTCTGGGCCAGTTGATAACCAGGAAAGAAAAATAAAGGATTTGGATGCAGCTAGAATGCCATGATGATTCATTTGTTATGTTTCAATTGCTCAGGCTGTGGCAATGTTGAAAGGAGACCAGGCTAGAGGATCTGTCTCCCAGGGGGTGAGGTGTGTGTGAGGAAATCCTTCTTTGGCAGTTGTCAGCCAGCACACAGGGTAACAGGATTAACTCCCAGAGAAGAGCAAAAAGCATCCACTGTAGGGAGCATGAGGGGGACCACTCCTGAAGAGGCTGCTGAAGGGCATGTCAGGATGTGAGGAGGGGAGGGGCAGCAGGCCAGACTGACCTGCAGAGAAACAATTAGTCAGAGCCCCGAGTCCAGAGAACAGTTTCCCTCCGTCCATGTCGTCCCATGCGCTGCAAGGCTAGCTGTGTTTGTGAGCTTTCTAAGGAGCAAACATTCTGCAAGTGTGTGGCAAAAGTGGCATGACTCCATCAGCCAAAACCCTTTTCTGTGCTTATAATGTGCAACTATGAAAGAGACCCAGGGCTTACAAGCCTGGGCTGAGAGGCCATTCTTTCTATTCCTGTGGTTCCCTGTGGGGATTTGGGAGTACTGCTTTTCCTGCATTGGAAAAAAGAATTTGAATTCTTTTGCCCACGCCATCCATTTTTTTTTGTGTGTGTGTCTCCAGCCCTCAGCACCATGCTTAGCACACATCAAGCATTGACAACACATAACTCCAGCAGACTTGGCAGAACTGAACTGCGACTATGGGCTAGTACCATTCAAAGAGCACGGGTAGCCCAGCTGTGTGGGTGGTGTACTTGAGTTCTTTCACTTTCTAGATCAACATGACAGAATCCTAAAGTCTCTGCCTCTGGTAAAAAAAAAAAAAAGAAAGCGTATCCACCATTGAATTGTAAGGACATCTAGACTCATTGAAAAATGCAACTCTATTTGTGCCTGAGTAGGACCACCAATTTGCATCGATTCTGTGATAAAACAAAGGAGTCTAGGTCCTTTCTCCCATGATGGCCTGAAAGTGTGGGGCAAGCAGTGTGCAGGGGTCTATGGATTTTGTTGGCCATTGCACATGGGCAGTTATGTGAAGGCAAAGAGTCTCTACTCACTCAGGAATCCCTAGCACCATGAATGGTGCCTGGCACCACGTACGGTGACTGGAACACATGAGACACTCAAGATGAAGCTTCTGAGTTAGCAAAAGAGTTTTTTCTGAGTTATTCTCCAAGGGTTTCTCTGTTCACTTGAGTGTGCAGCCCTGGAGGAGGTGCTGTATTGACCCTGGTACCTGGGATGAAAGGTGTTCTTGCCACGTGCCTAGCCCAGGCTTCACCGTAGCTCCTCGGGGCTAAACACAGTGTTCTGCAAATATCAATTGCTGTGTTTCCAATAATGTGGATTTGAGTTCCTGCCTCTGCTAATTACCTTGGTGTCTGTCTTCTTCCTTTGTCTTCCTGAGCTTCACCTTCCCACTCTGCAGAATGGGAATTACGCTTCCTATTTCACAGAATTGAATGTATCAGTGAGTTTTTTGTGTGAGACACACCAAGTCTTCAACTCATGGCCCCTGTTTCTGTTCCTTCTGTCTTGTTTCTAGAATACTTGACATGCCTTGGCAGGCTACATTAAAGGACACAATTCGGATTCTCGTCCTATGATTTTGGCTCTGGTTCTGCAGAATGATGCTCTTTGCCTGGTTCTGAGAAAATCCTTACATGTCTTTGAGGTTTAATTTTTCTGTCAGCAAAATGGGCATGATGCTTGCAGCTCTCCTTTGTGGGGGTTCTGAGGAGAATGAGATCATGTCTGGAGGAGCCTCAAGCTTCGGAGATGAAAGGTAGGATATAAATTCCAAGAACAGAAACTCTATGTTACTACTCTCCAGGGGCTTGTCAGAGTCTTTCAGAAAGTTGGAGGCTATCTGACCTGCGGCCACAGTCAAAAGCTCTGTCTCCTTCTTACGATCCTTTTGAAATGATTTGAAAACAGAGTTAAGAAATATTGCTTGGTTTTGTTGCCCTCCTGTTCCTCCCCTGCTCCCCATGTACTTGCTCTGAAGTTGAAGCTAATTGCTTTTGGTGTAAGAAGAAATGGGAATTAATCCCAGGGATAATTGTCCAATGAATAATAGATCCGGGTTCTAGTCCAGCTCCAACTCTCATTAGCATGTTGTCAGTTGATGGTCTGCCTCCCTAGGTCTGGTCTGAAAACATCAAAGTTGGATTGGATAAACTTCTGGTTACCAACCAGATGGAAGGAGGAGAGCCAGGTGCCCCCTCAGAAGAGCAGAGGGCGTAGAAATAGAACTGGAACTGGTGACAGAGAACCAGCAGGAGGGAATCTCTACATTAGGATGGAGGCTGTGGTGAATATGACAGGAGTGGAGATGGGAAAGGTCATGAGTTATCCTATTAAGTCAAAAATAGGTTGACATCCAGGCAGAGAAGTTGATATGGAGCTGTACATAGATTTCCCTTCTGGAAGGAAGTGTCATGTCTGAAAAGGAACCATGCATGGCCTTGAAATCAGGCAGTCCTGAGTTTATATCCTGACTTTATTACTAATTCATTACGTCTTTGGGCAAGTTATATGACTTTTACTAAATCTCAGTTTTCCATGCTTTAGAATGGCAATGGAGATAGCCACCTTCAGGGGTTATGGGAATTAGGCAATGTTGCATATACCAGCACAGGGTTCTTCATTACGAATGAATTTCTCGTCTGTGAACTTGCCCACTATGTAAAATTTGCTTGAAGTCCCGAAATCAATACTCACTGTGCTCTCATGGAGATCTGTGAAATGCACAGAACATTGGAAAATTTGTGTCACCCGCTAGGCACTACTGCTGCTGAAGCCTCACAAGGAGACCTCCCTCCCACCTTTGTGTTTTACTCGCTCAGGTGTCTGTTTTTGGAATCTATTTCATGCCTTTTTGTTTTTGTGATTTTATGCTAATTGTCTGTATTCTGCTGTTTAAAATGCTCCCCAACATACTGTTGATGTGCTATCTAGTGTTTAGAAACTCTAGAAGGCTGGGGTATACCTTTTGAAGAAAATACAAGTGTTGGATAAACTTCATTCAGGCCTGAGTTCTATTTCTGTTGGCCAGGAATTCAATGTTAAAGAATCAACACTATGCATTAAATACGATTTGCATAAAAATAAACACACAAGAAGTAAGCTTATGCTTTGCTTGACTGATGAAATTTAATCAAAAACTCATGCTGTATCTAACCCTGCATTTCTCGTAGGCGCCATGATTGAGTGTCTGCTAACTCAGGGTTTATGGTGACACTATAGATTACTGTGACCATTGAGAAGTGATTGTATGTGGGATATATTGTCTACTTCAGATAGGTTGTGCTGCAGTAACAAGCATCTCCTGAATTTCAGTGACTTATAATTTATAAGAATTACTTCTTATTTATGTTACATGTCAACTACAGGTCAACTATAGCTCGCTGTAGGTGCCTTCTCAGTGTGGGGTTATGAGTAATTTCAGTTTCTATCCAGAACAAGCATTTTAGAGATAGATTTGTAATTGGAAGCTATTTTATGGCTTTTGCTCACCAATACAAAATTTTGCCTGTTCACATTCTATTGGCCAAAGCAAGACTTATGTCAGTGGGATAGGGAAGTGTATGCCTCCCAGGGAAGCAATGCAGGAACATGTCCATGGGTGGGGATGGATAATCCTCTTATATACAGTAGAGGAAAGGGAGAATAAAAACTTGGGAAAAATACAAATGCAATTTATCACAGTTCTATTTTCTTTTAAATTCTTCCTTTTGGCTTACGATTAAGCAAAGGAGATGATGAGCAGTTGTTTACAGATTATTTGTACAATTCTTCAGAGGCAGGAAAACCATTAGGTAGAACTTATGTGTATGGACATGGATGAGCTACTTAGGGTGTGTGTTTGGGAAGTACACTGACAGTATCAGTTAAAAGCATTTTATCAGACAAAGAAACAGTAAATAATTTGATAAAATGCTTTACAGTGTTTGGTTAAACACCTTTATTTTATGGTTGAAAAATGAAAGTGTAAGAAAGTGAGATGGGTGTGCAAGATATACATCGATTTGATTGTATAGTGCCTGGGTGAGAAATGGGTCACAGCTGGCAAGCCCTACTGATATTCCATTATAGTCAAAACTCTGCTATGGCTGTGATATGATAAGGAGGTGGTGATATTCTAGAGCCTTTGAATGGAATGGTGGTGTGGCCCTCACCAACTAAGAGAGGTGGTATTGGAAATGAGGTCAGAGGGTAGTAGAGATAAATCATAACTCTAGCAAAATATAACTAATTGGTTTTGAGTTCAGTTAGACTCTATTGAGATGGTGTCCTGGGCAAGTTACACATATCTCCTCAAAGCCCAACATCCTCATGTACCTTAGAGGATGGCCACTATTTGTTAGAGGTAATAGAAGGTAAGTATAAATGTACCTTAGAGGATGGCCACTATTTGTTAGAGGTAATAGAAGGTAAGTATCTGGCAAGTATCATGAGACATGGCAGAGACAGTCATTGCTTTGATAGAACTGTGATTTTGGAAGCTACTCCTTGAGTGATTGGATTGTCGCTGTGAGATTAACTATACAAATCTCTACATATTTGCAGTTTTACTTGTTCTTCATGAAGAGTGAGAAGAATCCCACGCCCATTGTCTCTAGTCAAAGATGAATTGGTGAGAGATGTGTCTGAATATTCCCCAGAGTTGCAAAAAGGAGATAGAGTGGCACATCTTCCCTGGACTGACACTCCACCTTCCCTGCAGTTAAGCAGATCTTCAGCAAGACTGTCATAATCTACTTGAAACCACCTTCAAGGTAGCTCAAAAGCAATCTATCTTTAAAATCTTTATATATATATATAAAATCTTTATATATTTATATATGCTTATATGCTTATATATTATATATAAGCAATCTATCTTTAAAATCTTTATATATATATATAAAGATTATGTACCACCTCTCTTATATATTATATATATAAGCAATCTATCTTTAAAATCTTTATATATAATATATATGTATTTCTTTAAAATCTTTACAGAGATTTTTTTCCCCATGGACACTTTCATTATCTGTCCTTCTCATTTTTTAACTTTGCTATAAGGTTTCATAGATGGCTTATAATTCCTACCTTTTTGTGCTTTTGAAAAAGACACACAAGCATGCAGTTGTTTTTCAACCAGAGAAAAATCCTGGCTGGCTGCAGACACTGGCTACTTGATGAAACTGAGAACGAGAGTTCTTTTGCTGTTTGGAACCTTTAAAATCACAGTGTTTTTCCTTTACTCTCCATGTAAAACACAATAGGATGTTGCCATACAATAAGCTGAGGTACTTTTTAACCCCCTCAAATGACTAGTGGGAGACAGTAGAGAGCTGGATAAGTAGACACAACCCTTTTAATGCCCAGATTGACCATGGGCATTTTCAGTTCACCACTAACAGTGCGAACAGACTGCAGGAATATTTTAGTTGGCTGAGGGGAAGACAAGAGCGTATTTAAGAATATTACTTAATTGTCTGAGTCTCTAAATGCTAAAGCATCAAACTTGGCGGCACTACGGATGAGACACCTTCAAATTGGATGATGAGGAGACACTGGAGACCACAGCTCACATCCTGCACTCAGGATGCCAGAAATCTCACTTCTGCTTTTCAGAATGAACCAGCACGGCCGTGTGAGCCAAAAGATGGTTTCCATTAAGCCTCTGCTTTCCCATCTCACTCCCTTTTCAGGGAGGTGCTCCAAGCATCATAGGATTGGTGCTGCTGAGGTCAAGTGTTGCAAAGGGGATGTGACAATTTTGCAAAGACATTTTGCAGAAACCAGAAACTCCAATTCTCTATTACATATTTTTAATACTGAACAAATAATATGAAGGAACACCTTGGAAAATTACAACTGTTGTTGGTGCTGTATTTGACTCCTTTGGTCAACCAAGTCTTCTCACACTTAGCACTACTAAATGTTGGGAACAGATAATTTTTAGGGAACAGAGACTGTCCTGGGTTGTAGAAGCATTCTTGGCCTCTACCCCCTCAATACCAGCTACAACCCAGGTATGACAGCAGAAATGTTTTCTGAGATTAAAAATGTCCCCTGATGGGCAAACTTGCCCCTGGCAGAGAGCCACTGTCTTGGCCAGTGTGATGTTGGGAGCACTGTTAGAGTCTGAGTGTATGTCTGTGTATGCACTCCCTTAAGGTGAAAGCATTGGGAGGAAAGTTGGTTAAATCAGAAAGGAGGGGCTGTAGGGAATGGAACTGGGAGCAGAGGTGTTTTCCTAAATCCTCTGCTTGAATATAAAGATTAGAAATGAAAGGATTTGTCTATTCACAGCTCAGTCCCCAGTGCCTAGTGTACAGTGGTAGCAAAGAAATAATTATGAGATGCAAGAAAAAGTAAAAGAAACCCAAGATTTCTAAAGGAAAATCTCAATGGAGATATTCTCCATTGAGTTAGTTACTCTACCCCCAAGGCTTGAACTGGCCCAAGGATATAGCAGTCAGATGCAAGAAGCCCACGTGTCAATACATGCTGGTTCCGCAACACTCAGTAGCCACCAGTTATTTGACAAGAGGATGGCCACAACTCTGCCTGCCTCCTCACAAAACATGCATAATGTGCTGCCCAAAGCTGTCTTTAGCTAAAGGTGCAACCTCGGGCAAGCCTGGCCCTTGTACAGTCTAGAGCCCCAATATTCTTTTTGGATTTATGTTCAGGTTGAATTGAAATTCCCTGCAAACTTCTGGTTTCTTTTGGTTTGTGGGTTATGTATTTATTGAATGAAATGCTGAGGATTGAGTTATGAGTACCATAGGCTATGAGCTATTTCCATGGAACCCACGTTCAGATAGTACATGGAGAAAATACCTAAGTAGATGCCTGACTAGGCTAAGTTCAAGTTTCCTTTTAAGTTAGTGTTTTTGTATTTTGGGGTAGATTCCGAGAAGGCACACCATGTTTTACTGAAGGTCTTGGGAGCTTGCAGAAGTTCTTAGCATTGGGAACTGTGATCCTGAGCACTTTTGAGTCTCAGATTCCTTAAAAAGCTCAAGTAAGTCAGAGAAACTGTCCCTGGAAAAATGAATCTTCAATATAAAATTTTATGCATTCTTAAGGTCTCCATGGGCTTGTTGAAGCCCTCATTTGTGTGTGGGGGTCCTTTGTCTTAAAGTTAAGAAATTCTGGGAGTGATGCTAGCATTCATATAACCACCTGCTGGAGCATAGTCATTCCAGGAGAGGTGTTAACCACTTCATGGGTGTGATCCCCACAGAATCCCACAATGATCCCAGGACCTTAATTCCTGGGCTAGCTCCTCTGTGCGAATGAAGAAATGGAGACACAGCAGGGGAAACATTGTTCACAGTCACACAAGAATGAGGACCTGGGGTACCAGACGTGGGAGAATTTTGATTCCGCTCTAGTTTGATTTGAAGGCTACAGTTAGGGGGGAGTTCTGCCACCCAGAAATAGTCAGTGACTGGGAATGTCCATCTTGGCTTCTGTGTGGGAGGCAGTGTAGCACCTGAAAAGAGTCATAGACTTGGGCGTTTGGGAGTTAGGACAGCCCATATTTGCATCTCAGTTCAGCTTGAATATAAAGATTAGAAATGAAAGGATTTGTCTATTCACAGCTCAGTCCCCAGTGCCTAGTGTACAGTGGTAGCAAAGAAATAATTATGAGATGCAAGAAAAAGTAAAAGAAACCCAAGATTTCTAAAGGAAAATCTCAATGGAGATATTCTCCATTGAGTTAGTTACTCTACCCCCAAGGTAGTGATTACTGATTGTGTCACCTTAGTCAAGTTACTTAATCTGTTTTTGTTTCCTTGCTTCTATATGAGTTTTAGAAGGTTCATCTCAACCAGGAGCGATGGATATAATTGAGAAATAATATATTCTATAAAATACCTCGCAGAACACTGAGCAGTACTAGGCAATAGATACAGTCTAACCTCATTCCCCACGCCTGTCACCCCCTGTATCACTCGACCATTCTTGTCCTTGCCCCAGAGTTCTCAGAGCATGGGGGTGGGGTAAAGGGAGGTTTCAGGAAGGGAACTGACTGAAGAGATCATTTTCTCATGGAAGAACTCACCTACCCATGGATTTTTTATTTTGTGCACAGATAAGCGCTAAGGGAAGACTCGGGGCCAGCTTGTGTTGATTGACATTTTCTGAATTTAGAGATTGCTTTTTAAGTTGCTCAGTGTCCTAGTATGTTAACTGTCCAACTGCTTGTTCCTACAAGGATTCCAAAGCACAGGTATGTGTTAGGCGATCCCCTTTATCAAAGAATCAAGGAATACTAATAAACTATCTGATAGCATCTTTATGAGGTACCAGGAACTCATCTAAGATTCTTACATATATTAACTTCTTTAATCCTTCTAGCAATTCTTCAAAGTTGGTGCCCCAATTATCTTCATTATGCAGATCACAAAATTGAGGCACGTAACCTGACCAAAGTTATCCACCCAAAAAGTATCAGGATAAGATTTGAGTTCAGATAATCTGTTCCTGGCAAGACTGGAATTCCTTCTGGATAGGACATTAGAAAAGAGGGAAAGGAAGGAGAGAGACTTGGAGAAGAGAGCAAGTGAAGGTAGATTCACTTTAGGTCTAAGCTTGTGGACTAAGACTCAGAGCCTATGAACTGATTTGAATTAATCCAGTTTACCAAGGTATCATGAGCACTTTTTAAGAACTCTTTGAGAAAATAATTGTTGTTATATAGATAATATTCTGTTGTGGAAATGTAAAATACTTCAATCTCTTTTTTGGCCATTTTGGTCAATTTCATGTTCCTATGAGTACATGATAAATATCCCTGACCACTTTTTTTGTATATTTTGCTATACACAATATACCTTTAAATGACAGTGGAAAGGTTCTGCTCGATTGACCCATTTTGATAGTCTTTACCTTTTGCTGCACACGTTGTGAATATTTTACTGTTTAACTGAAAAACATGTTCATTTGTAATTTGCATTGAAGAGTAAGTAAAATTTCTCTCCTTTTTGTTTTCCTTGAAGGTGCTCTTGAAAAGGAAATGATCCTTAATTCTCTATGCTTAGTAGTTCATTCTTCTGCATTCAGCTACAGACTAAAAGAAAATAGAACATATCAGCCTTACAGAGGTGCAGAACAAGTTTTTTTTTTTTTTTTTTTTTTTTACAACCTGGCCATTTATTCTAAGCCTAGAACTTTCTCCTTAATTTGCAAAACCACATGCATTTCAGGAGAGACTAATCTGTTTTTGAGTCATTAGCACTTAACGAATATAAACATAGTATTGTAAGAGTTCAAGTAAGCTTTACCATCTTTTAAGCACTCTAAAGGGTAAATGAGTTGAAACTGGTTGGAGTGTTAGAGAGGAGGAAAAGAGAGGGGGATGCCAGAAGGAAGGGGATGTGGGTTTTTGACACACTGAAATTCAGCTGAAATTTCAGAAAAAAACTCAAGGAAGGAAAATAAAGTTATATGTGATCTTTGAAGGAAACATACAATCCTGGTGTCCTTCAAAATTTAAATGTCTTAAGTAGACAGATGGGGTAAATCATGAGAACAAATGTTGGCATGAGGCTAACAGATTTAAAAAAATATTTTTTAGGGTTGCTTCCCTCCCTCCATCTCTCTCTCATAACTCTCATTCATTCATTCATTTGTTCATTCATTCATCCATTCATGCACTGAACATATTTGTTGAGAGGGTACATGTGCTAAACTCTGCTTTAGAAGCTGAGTTTCAATTGTGAACTCTCAGATATGTCTCTCTTCTCATGAATCTTTCATTATGATGGAGAAGATAGACAAACAAGTAGGGAAATGAAATCTTTTCAGTTAGTCAAGTGTAAATAAATACAATGGGCTAGTTGTGATGTAGACCAGGGAAGGAACTCTGAGAAGGGGTCATCTGATTTGAGAGGCTAAATGATGAAACCAGCCATGGGAGGATCTGGATAAAAAGAGATTTCTAGGTGAGGGAGCAATAAGAGCAATGTTCTAAGCTGTCGTCTTAGTTGACTTTATTCCATAGCTTCATGACTTACAGCAATCATCATTAGTGAGCTCATGGTTTCTATACAGGAGTCTGGGCCTTATACGGAAGCCTCATTGTTAATGTTATGGACCAGAGTTGCCGTTGTCTCTGCTTGGACCGAGCATGGATTGGTTTCCACACTCAAGTGGTGTTGGTACAATTCAATTTCTCCAAGATTGTTGGATTGAGGATCTTAGCTTCTTGTTGACTATTTGTTGGAGGATTATTAGTTCCTACCCTCATGGATCTCTCTGTAAATAGCTCATAGCAGTGACACTTGTTTCTTCAGATTGAACAAATCCAAAGAAAGTCAGACAGAGAGAAGAAAGAGAGAGACAAATAGAGGTTGTAGTCTTTCATACCTTAATCTTGGATGTCCCTCTCATCACCTTTGCCTTTGCTATGTTCGTTAGAAGAGAGACAGTTGCATCCTACATACAGAAAGGATTACACAAGCATGTGCAATTAGAGTCTTCTTCGAAGGTGACTATAGCAGATAGGAGGTAGATTGTCATATAAAAAGCCCCAGCTTCCTCTTCTTTAATATGGGCTGGAAAGTCCTTGAAATTTAGGACTGTTTTCTGAACAAAACTGAAACCTGAATCCACACTGACTTCTAGCCCACACTTCTCTGCTTATCCCATCTACTAGCTTCATCAGGAGCTGGAAGAAAGGAAAGGTGGCATGGAGAGAGGGCAGTGCTTGCAAAGAGGGTACATGGGTGCCTCAGTGTCACTTGATGGGTCAGAGGAACCTGGGTGGTCAATGAAAAGTACTGTGATATCAAGATGCTGTGGGTTGAAAACAAGCTGCTTCTTAGAAAGACCAGTAGAAATATTTAACCATGTGGCCAAGGTACCAACTATTAGCAGCAATAGCTGGCTATTGTAGAGCACACCTTCTGTGCCAGGCACCCTGCCTCGACAGGCTATACATTCATTTTTCAATTCATCCTCACCCACCAGAGTTCCTGATTCTCAGTGAAAGGCCACCCTTCCTTCTAGATACACAGGCCAGAAAACATGTCTCACTCTTGACTTCTTTCATACACTATATAAACAGGCCACCTGCAAATACCATTGACTCTCAAAATGAATCCTGACTGCCCACCATTTGCCCCATCTCCAGCACTGACACCTTGCATGAACCGCCATCCTTCTTCTTGGATAAAATAGGTAGATTACTAAATGGTGATCATGGATCACCAAATCCCAAAAGACCCAACAAGAGTAACTACAAGGCTCTTCTCTGGCCAATCCTCCAATGGCTCCCAAATGTTCTCAGAGGAAAAATAAACTAGTTCTTATAAAAGAATATTCTATAATTTATATATTATTATATAATTTATCAACTATAAATTAAAGGCCCCTGTTTCCTTTAAAATAGCATGTAGTTTATGCTTCTTGCACTTCTATTAACATCTTTGATTTTCTTTCCTTTCTCATTCATCTCTTTAAGTCAGTCTCAAGGTCCCTGTGAGCCTATATCACGGCCCATGCTCTCATCCTGTGACCATGGGACTCCTATTCTTGCTCTTTCCTGAAAAATCAATTCCAGGTATCTTCCTCCTAGCATTTACTACCTTCAAACACATATATTTTGCTTTATGAACAATTTAATCCTAGACAGGGATTCTTGCTCAGAACTTGCCACACAGTAGGTGCTGAATACATAGTACTGTCTGCACGAATACTCTTCTCTGTCGTATCTCTGTCCAACTATCAGATGTAGAAACAGTAGTGGAAAGATCACACCTCTTACCTGAGGTCAGCTAGTTGGAGAGTGACAGCCTTGGTCCTTGAACCCAAGTAGTGTAACCCCAGAACAGGCCTAGGGCTGTGTGTCCTGGGTCACCTGACACGAGCCCTGGAATGCCCATCTCAATGTCCCTATTCACATGGAAGGAATGGAATACTTACCTTGAGTTTTGACTGAGACAATTAAGTGAGTGTGCAAGTATCAGTCCATTTACTTACATGGAAACTATGATTTTTCCTGTTATGAATCTTAGAGGGACTGTAAGGGAACCTTGAACTTGGATCGTTCTCAGTCTGACAGGAGCTCTGGAAAAAATAATGAAGTCTAACTCTTGCCAGTTTCAAGCTTGGACCTGGGCCGGTACTCAAGCCCTTTCCACACTCTAAATGAAGTGGCTGACTTTACCCCAGAAGGCAATTGTGAGACTCACTGGGATGATGTGTGGGAGGCTTGCAAGCTGTCTTTTGTCTCTGTCTTTACAATCTTCACTGCCCTGTCCTGAGGCGCAGTTTGGAAGCAATTTCCTGTCTTCCCAAGTCTTCATGGAGGCTTTCCTGTGTCTTCAGAGACTACCAGGCTGGTGGCTCCAGGGAGGACTGTCCACTCAGTACATCAATCCCTTTTCCTGGGGCCCAACCCGAGTGGGCAGGGTGATGTCATTTTTCAGGTCTCCTTCTGAGTGAGCTTGTTCATTTGTCATCATTTCTCCATCAACTCTTTCTGGGGGCCTTTGGGGAGAAGATTTCCTTTAAACACATCAGCCCCTAGTTGAAGAGATGGCACCCACAAACAAAGAATCTTTGAAATGTTGAGTCCTCTGGAATTCTCTACCCACACTCTTACCCAGAAAAGAAACCCCATAAAAGTTGCATAGAAAGTTATTTTAAGGCTAAATAAAATGCAACACAATAAAGAAATGGCACAATGATAAAAATCAATGCCTGACACATTCTCTTGTCCGAGGCAGAATTGGTTGTTTCTCCTGAAAATGGAAATGATATTTTTCTGAACACCAGGAGAGATGAAACTCTCGTGGTAATGAGTGAAACAGAAAGGCAGTAATGGGCTGTGGGTCATTGCTATTCAGGCTGGGCCCTGGAAGTAAAGATAGCGATGCAGGGCTGACTGCCCTGGGCTACTGCAGGGCTGCTCCTTAAAATGCATGAGGTGCCAGACAAGGCCAAGGGGAACTTGGGATTACTTCCCACCGTGCCTAGAGAGATGGCAGCCAGGCACACCCGGGGCCTCGGGGCCCAGGGGAGCTGACGTTCGGCTTAGCTGGGCAAGGAACAGACAGCTGGCTTCTGACTCCGCCTGTCAGAGAGCATCTTTGCTGGCTCTTTTTGGTGGCCCATTGGGGATGGAAAGCAGGGAGCTGCAAAATGCTGCTCCAAGCCTCCGACGCGCTGGGAAGCTAGTGATTGTACGTTGTCCCAGTTTCCAAAGCCTCATCCGCACGTGTTCATTGTGATGAGGCATTTTCATCTTGACTTCATAAGTAGGTGCTGCTGCTGCCTCCTCTCTCCCTTCTCCTGCTTCCCCTTCCTTCTTGTCTCCTCTTCCAGCTTCTCCTCAGGCCCATTCTCCTTCTTCCCTGATTCCTCCTCTTCCCATCCTGTGCCTCCTCCCCTTCTTCATCCATTTCAGCCCTCCCTCCCCCCATCTTTTCTTCCTCTTATTTCCCCAAATCTTAGGCGACAATGATAAAGCGTTGACCTGGAAGAGGCACCAAAGACGAACCTGTGCCATCTTTCGATTGCACACGGAAGTCACTTGGGTCTGCTCAGTCCTGTCTGCTCCTGTTCTGACTCAGCTAGGAGGGAATTTTATTCCGAGGGAAAGAACTGAGACTTGTTGGAGAGAGAGCCATGCTGTTCCTCAGAGAGTCCTGAGGATCTTTATCTTCCAAGGAGATATCTGAAGATGTGGGCTGAGGTGATGGTGAGGGGGTAAGGGGAGAAAGCCGAGGGTCTAATCTGGGCAGAGCTCGAGATGAATCATGAAGTAAGAAAAACAAAGTAAAATTTAAAGGGCTGAGGCAGACAGACACAGACACAGGCACATACACACAAAGGAAAGCAAATGACTCTTAAGAAAATCTTCCTCCCCAGAATGGAGTAGGTCATACCTCTCCAACCTGACCGTAGTCCTAGTCAGCTGGATGCAGGGGCTGGAAAATCCTCCTGCAAGGCTTGGGTCTGGGAGGGGTTTCTCTCCCAGTGTGCCCCTGCCATGAGCAGCTTAGGCTATACCACTGGGCCTATAGGTCTGGGGGCTCTGGTTGGGGAGGCTGCATTATCCAGGGTGTCCTAGAATGTAGCAGAGCCTCTCTCGCAGGGGGAGAGGGTGTCCCTCTGGTCTCTCTGGTTCACTCCCTCTTCTGTCATATCTCGTTAGGAATGAGGAGACAATCAGTGACCCACCCACAGACACACAGGAGACATAAGGACAAACAAAGGCCCTGGATATAATTGCCACTTGGGATGGACCCAAACTGACCCAAGTTGGAAACATAAGAGATGAGCTGTGAGGCCAGGTAGAGAGGTAGGTTTCTGTCAAAGAGGTTTGGGGACTAAGTTGCCAAACCCCAATCCAGAGATGTGAGTAACATGAGTGAAGCGCCCTACTTTCCCAGAAAAAGGCTGCGGCTCCAAGGCAGAACTGTAAACTACCACGAGAGGAGAGGAGCTGAACAAGCCACCTATGGAGTCTGTCCCCAGAGGGGGATGCCTCTCACACCAAAGACTGGGAGCTGGGACTCAAATATCACAGGCGAGGATTATGAAGCTCGAAAGCAGCACCATGGAACAGACCTCAAAACGGAAGAGGCAGTCAGGCCAGCATGGATAAGGAGGTGTGAATCCCAGTGACCGCATGGGTCTGGAGGAAAGGAGACCGTCAACATCACCACAGGAAATTCTTCACCACAATAAAGGAGCCTGGAGAACAGCTCCACACATCTGCCCTACAAGAGGTTCCAGAGCCCTGACTAGCTACAGGCCTCAGAGTTATCCCTGGAAGGTTAAGCAGCCTGGCCTGCCAAGTCAGAAGCATGGGTCCTCACCCAGGTAAAGGACATTGTACTAGAAAAGGATGAGACCAATGGGCAAAACATCCATCAAAGACTTATAGGGAGAGGGGAGTGGGAGTGTCCAGAGGGGGGAATATGGGCAGGGGTGGGAAAGGGGCGGAGGGTGCGCCATATATAAGGAATTCAACAATTAAACAAATTACAACTGAGGTTGTAAGAAAATAATAAAATATTTTTTTAAAGGAAAGTTCTCCTTCCCAATCTGATAATGTTCTACTCTCTCAATTGCTGCACCCTGGACTTTGTGACTGTATTAATTTCATTTTGGGCCACCCCAGTAACCTGCTAACCTGGTCTCCTTGAATCCCCTCTGAAATCCTGATTAGTCTCCACACTGCAACCAGGTTGGTCCACTTAGAATGCAAAGCAAGGCATAGTCCTACCTACTTCAGACTCTGCTTATTATGTCCCTGTGATATGGGGGGGGGGGAGATGCCTAACTTCCCCCCAGCCATTAACTGTTGACACATACATTTGATAAAGAGCTAGCTACTTTCCTATTGCTATAGACTTGCAAATGTCACCAAGAGATTTGCATTCCTGTCTGCCAGGAGCCCTTGGTGGGAAGACTTGGGAAGAAAGGTATAAAGAAGCTTGAAGACAAAAGAAAGGGATTCAGTCATTTGGGGGGGAAAGATGGAGGCCAGGTCATGAGGGCTGAGGGGTCTTTGGCCTGGGCTGGCAACTTATGGCTTTTAGTAAGCATAAGCTGAATGTGCCTGCTGAAAGCTGAAGAGGTTGGAGATTTAAACTCTATGTTGGAGTTTGTTTTGCTGAGTTTAACTCAAATGTTTCTGGAGAGGCCATGTGAGCCAGGCCTGAGAAGAAAATGAGTTTTGCTGATTCCTGTGCTATGGATTTTTTTTTTCTACTATCTGGAGGAGGACAACAAGGAGAAGACACATCACACCATTGACTACATGCTTGGAAGAGCTAGAGCATGACAAAGAAAGATGTCTACTCTTCGAGCATGTGTAAATGAACTCTGAAGGATTGAACAAGTGGTGAGGTTAGCAGGACTAAAGAACTGTGGGTTTTGGACTATCTTGGGGAAGGACTTTGGAAAATGTTGAGGAAGGTTTTGGACAATGTTGGAGTAATTGGAGTTTTTCTTATGTGTTTCTTTTTGTAGTAATTAGGAAATCACTTTGTTTAGTAATAAATTAGTCTGCACTCTAAGTCTTGTTCTGGTTTGGGAAATATAATAAACATTTGGGCGTGGCAAAAAGGATCTGGAATATTGGATGTTTTTAGGCTGCAGGAACTGCGAAGGGTAAATTGAGGCAAGCTAGTAAGTAGTAAACTGCACTTTCAGAGTTTTTTTTTTTTTTTTATCTCTGCAATCTCTGGAGCATGGAGCTGAGAAACCAGCAGCTAGAATATGCATAACAAAGATGACTGGTCTGTGAAGCTATTCACCTGCAGGAGGTTTAGGATTTGAATCTGCCTGGGAGAAGCACAACTGCACAACTAGAACCAACCCTCAAGGAAATAGCATTTGAATCTTAGAGATCCCATAGCACAAACTGCATGGCCTCACATCACGTCTCCTCCCCCTCTCCCCCCACCATTTTAGAGGTTAGAAGTCTGATATGAAGGTGCTGGCAGGGCCATGCTCTCTTTAAAGGCTCTAGTGGAGGCTGATTCTTCACTTCTCCCTGACTTTGCTCCATGGCTTCTGGAAGTCCTGAGCTTTCCTTGACTTGTAACTGCATTGTTACAATCTCTACTATAGTCTGCATGTGTCTAACTTTCCTGTGTGTCAGCCTCTCTATTTGAAAATTTCCTTCTACTTTTAATTATACCAGTCATATTGGACATAGGCTCTAATTCATTATGACTTTCATCTGAACAGATTACATCCTCAAGGACCCTGCTTCCAAATACAGTCACTTTTATAGGTTCTTCTTGGATATAAATTTTGGTGGGACACAGTTCAAACTAGTAGAGCCATCAAAGTCACATGACCTGATGTCTACCCTAGGACCTCATTGTCCACTTACCTTCCCTGGTAGCCAGGCTATTGCTATGGTTTCTGGACTATACCAAACACAAACTGACCTCAGGGCCTTTGCATAAACTCTTTTCCTGCGTGGGTATAACAAAACATGTAATTTACTATTGCTGCTGGTCATAGTCTTCAGTCTCATCCCCCTTAATGTTTATGAGTCACTCTATTCAGGCCTTTGTTGAAATTGAAATCCTCTCTAATGCTTCTGTTGTTCTCTATTTCCACACCATGCTTTATTCTTCTTCACTGTACCTATATGTGCATCTATGTTTATTTCTGTATTGTCATCTGTCTCCCAATTAGAATGTGGGTTTCATTATAGCAGGGGTTTTGTCTTTTTGTTGATAAAGGCCAATGCCTACTAATAGTTAGGAACCCAATAATTATTTATTGAAACAATGAATGAATTTATGAGTCTACCAGGCTTAACGTTCCAGAGCTAGGTTGTGTATTTTTGGGAGAAGCTGGGCAGCATACAAAATCCACACAATTGCTGAAACTCCAGCTATGCTTACCTTCTTGGTGACAACTCCCTCCACACTGGCTTTAGCGGTTGGGTGAGGAGACCAAGCCAGAAGATTAGGGAAATAGTTCACTTGTGTGTTAGAAAGTCAAGGAAGTAGTGTAGTAGACAGTCCATGGGCCTGAAGCACTGGCTGCTACTCTCAGAGGATTAGAATTTCTGTAGTCACCCAAGAACAGTTACTGATGCTCCCACAAAATGGAGGAGGGGGGCAAGATGAACAACCAGGACTATTAATAACAACTAATATTGGCAGCAAGCATTTCTGTGCTGACTTAAAACCTCACAAACTACAAAGTCCTTTTTAATATTTAATATAATTTATTTTTGTTTTTTTTTCCTTTTAAAATTTGTGGTTTTTTTTTTTTTTTTTTTTTTTTTTTTTTTTTTTTTTTTTTTTTTTTTTTTTTTTTTTTTTTTTTTTACTACTGCCACCAGATCACCCCATCATACTCCCCTATAATCATTGGACCCACTTCCCCTTTTGTTCCACATCCTCTTCTGGTAGCCTCAATTTTTTTTTATGCCCAGCACACATATAGACCATGCATGACCTCATCCAACCCAAGAGTTACAACATGCAAGACTTTTGTCAGGCACCACAGTATAGGAATGCACTTAGCTTCAAAAATCTCAACTAAAGGAGGGAGACAGGCAGTGTGAGAGATAATGATGCTAAGATAAGTAAGAGTTGTGTTAAAACCAAATTGCTGTAGGAAAGAAAAGATCTGGAGAGACTTTCTGTAGCAGGCAAGAGCCTGAATGAAGGAAGAAGTTTCTGGGGTTGTAGTAATCAAAGTGGAGGTCACTAGCCAGGTGTGGCTATTTTAATTTAAATTAAAACTAATACAATTTATAAATGGCATCTCTCACTTTTCAAATGTTCAGTGGCCACTTCTGTCTAGAGATCACCATATTGTTATCACAGACAGAATGCTTGTGTCATTGTAGAAAGTTCTATCGGATAGTGCTGCTGTAGAGTTTGGCTTTTCCAATGCCACTGTCCATCTGGGAAGCTCTGTCTTTCAAACAGAATGTTCTAGTACAAATTGGACTAAGTAATAAGAATTTATTTTGTTTATGCAATGGAGGAATCCAGAGGAAGTATTTTCTATAGATGATATGTAATGAAGACCCTGGTTTCTCATGAATCTCTCAATTTTACCAATCCACATGTGAGAGTGTCACTCTCAGCCTGGCTTGCCTCATGGCCATAAAATGGCTGCAGCAGTTCCAAGTTTTTCATTTGTATTTAACATCTTCTGAAAGGCAACTCTTTCCCCCTATTCCTGGTCAAAGACATGAATTCACCTGACCTATATCTGTGGCCAGGGCCACATCAACTGTTGACTGACTTTGGCTTGAATTAAGTGGCCAGTCACTGTGGCTAGTGATTTGCTTAGTCTAGCCAGGATTTACTGGCCTGGTCCTGGAGTCAGAAGTGAGGGGCAAACATCACCCCCTGGCTGCAGCCCAGCATGGGAAAGGTGCAAAAATAATACCAGTGGCAACTGAATATCTACTGCAGTCACTTGATATTTCGACACCTTTCTGGGCTGTTTCCCATAGACCATGATTAAGGTCATTCTAGCTATGGCCTCTGCTGATGTCTTGACATCAGCAGTTTCTTAAAAGGACCAGCAGTATAGAGAAGCACATGAAGCTCTCCAAAAGCCAAATTTAAGGTGGAGCCCCCCTCTCTCCCCCCCCACAACCAGGTCAAATGAGTACAGCATCAGCACCTAATCATGAGTCTCCTAAAATTTTGTGTCCCATGTTCCAGACTTGCTTCAAGCCTGTGCCATAGGAAATGAACTTGTCAGAGAATGAATCCTCTCCTTCTGTGTGGATTCAAAGAGAAGTTTTGTGTCTTATTTAAAATAGCGGTGATTTTCAGGTTCAAAAATGCACACAGCTTGTTGAAAAAGACTCTGCTGTTTGCGCCAAGCCAATCCATCTCTCCAATGGTTGTTCTGATGAGCTGGATGATATTACGACACAACAGAAAAACATATCACCCATTACAAATGGCATTGCATTATAAACTATAAATAATTGATAGGCAATGCTATAGAATAATAACTTTCCCTCAGAGCTATTTGTCTGAGGTCTTAACAAATTCACTCCATGGAATACATAGACTCACACCGAAGTGGCAGGTATAATACCGTTTGACTGAGCTTGCAGGCAAAGGAGGATGATGGACTTTAGGACCAGGTGGGGAAGGAGGAAGTTGTGCATGATACAAGACTTGCCAGTGAAGATACCGGACACATAAATGTTAAATTAAACATATTTATGCTAAAAATCATTTATTGTTTGTCTGAAATTTAAATTGAACTTGGTGTTCTATATTCCCTGTATATTAATTTCCTACTATTGTTTTCACAAATTGCTGTAAACTCAGTAACTTAAAACCACACAATTGATTACCTTTATACCTCTAGAAGCTGATGTCTTTAGTCAGTTAAAATGAGCTGAAATTAAGGTGTCTGTGGGACTGTCCACCATCTAAAGGTTCTAGGAGAAAGTCTCTTCTTTGGGTCACTCTGTACAAGGGATTCTCTGCTTCCACTGCCACATCTTCTCTGACCCTGATGGCTTTGGTTCCTTCATATGTAGACCTGTGTAATTAAATTAGATCGACCTGTATAATTTAGGCATAAATGACCCAGGACCCTTAACTTAATCACACCAGCAAAGTTGGTTTTTCCACTCAAGGTGACACATTTACAAAGAAAAAGCAGCATCTTCAAGTTCATTATTCTATGTGCTACACAGCCTGGCCTAGGAAGAAATTTCTAGTTCTAAAAATGTGACATCAGCCACAGACAGTTCACAAACAAAACAGGTGGCACTTGTGCCTATTGCTCTGCCCTTGAATATTCCCTAAGCATTTCAGTCCTTTGGGAGTAGTGCTCGTGACTGGACTGAAAGCAGTAGGCAGGTTCAGTTTTAGGAGTGGGGACAGATCTGGGTGGGGATTGTGATTCTTCTTGTCTCCTGCATAACTTTGTGGATTTCTTCCTTCTGTTTCCAAGGCTGTGAGGTGTGAATAATAATGACTGATCCCAGGGATCTCTTGAGGGAGTATGTGGCTGTAGTATTCACATATGCAGGGGGCACTGTGGCAATTAAAGTTGCCCACTTACAGGAGGATGAGAATGGTTGTAAGCATTTCCTTCCTGGAGAAAGGCTGAAGTAAGTTTAGGGAGATGGCAGGTATCTCTTGAGGTGGTTTCCTGATGATTCACGTTCAGAGTTGATGCAACTTGCAGGTTGATGCTTTTGAAATATGGGACCTGATCTCAATTGTTGTGTGGGCCATTCTTAGACACCCTCTTTCCCTGATGATCCTGATGTTTCCCATAGGATAAGTCAGAACTTCACTTCTTGGACCCCAAATGCCTCTGCAATTGCACCCTTTGCTATCAACCATTTACATTTTATTGTGAATAAGGAATCTGACCTCAGAGCACTTTGACCTCATTTATACAAAAACAAGAATGATAGAGATGATGACAGAAGGGAGAAATGAGAGGTCTGACAAGCAGGAAAAGTAGGTCCTGACTTGGGAAAGCAGAGGTGTCTCAACACAAACAATTTTCCAATTGTCCTGATGTTTGAGTCTGCTTTTGTGCCTCTTCAGAGCATCATCGTTGATACAGATGGTGCTTCATGGTCTCTAAGATAAGGAGGCCGTTGTCAGGACTGCAGTCCCTATGAGGATCTCTCTGGATCAATGTCAGTATCGTACAACTCTACACTTTCCATTTCATGGTATTTAACCTTCCTCTATTTAACTATTTCGGCACCAAATTGTTTACTTGGCCCCTTGGAAGGTCAGCATAAGAGAATCTTAAAGGTGATCATGACATTCTCAAAGAGGAAGACTGTTTGTTAGAGAGAAATGTTGGTTATTGAGAGATTTGAGTCCTGCCTCAAGTTACACATTGACCAAATATATCTCTTGTACCTGCCTATGTCCCCTCGCCATGCCTGGCTTCATTTCTCATATCCCTGCAAGGAAGCAGCTCAGTTAGATGTGCCTGACGATCCCTTTGAACTAAAGGCCTCTTAGTCCATAAATCATCTTGATGCTATTGGGGCTCCTTTCTGCTCTGTAAATGAATAGTTTGATGCTCTCCTTCTACTCTACCCTAGTGCAGTAGGTTAGAGGATGCCTGTCTTGACTGAAGGGTGAATCAATATCTCCTCCTCAATGGAGATCCTCACAGGTCCTAGTCACTCAGCAGTCATTGGTGTTGGTGTTCAGTTGTGGTAAGTGCTGAACAAGGATGCGACTTCCCACCTGAGACCTATGCAAGATAAGCAAGAGCTTATCTGTGTGAGACGTGCTGCGTGATCACCTTGGAGTTTAGTTTCTTCCCTTGGCAGAATGTCTAGATGTTGTTTAACCCAGAGCTTCTTCCTTTTCAAATGTGCGGAAAGATTTCTTATAAAACAATGACCTAACTTGGGGGGCAGATTGGCTTCCTAGTTATCCCAAAGAAGCCCATTATGTAGGTCAGTAAACTGCCCATATTGCTCCACTTGCCCTTGACTATCATTGTATGGTCATCAGTGTATGTGGGTTAAGCAGAACCCATCCTTCCCTTGGGGAGGTTTTCTGAACCCCTTGATTTCCATAGGGCACTTGGACCAGTATGTTGACAAGGCAGCTACTATCTGGCTACCAATTTATTTTTTCAGCTGGTGCAAACTTTGTGCTCAGCATGAAGGAGATATCAGAAAATAAAACAGAAGTAGCTCTTTAATGCAATCATCTGATCAGATCTATTGAAATCATTATAACTCAACGCCACCCAATTCAATTCAAATGAAATTGAATTATTTTTATCCAGTATAGTCCAGTTTCAATTTGACCAATGTTTACAGAGTACCTATTACACAAAGGTGACATGCTAGTCATGCCATCTCCTTAGGAAGGTTTCTAATGTGGTCTGTCACTTCTAATCATAGCTTTGGTTATTAGGTCTTGCAGATTGAAACTATTGAACCCTATTATACATAGCTAAATTACTAAATGAAGAAATAATCCCTCATGATTGGTGCCTTTAGAGAATAAATCTTGTTACTTTGTATCACTATTGCCTTGAAAAAGTCATGAGAATCTAGGACAACCATATTTTTCTTTTTTATTCCAAGTCTCATCTCATTCACTTCACATGCCTAACATTTATTCATTTAACATGCCTAACAGGAATGCTGTTTAGAAACTGAGAGAGCAAGATAAATAAGTCAGTGTCTGCCCTTAGCCACCTCTGATCAAATAGCAAGAGAGTAAAGTTTATAAACAGATAAGTAATATCATAGTAATCATGCAAATAATACTTCATTCCAGATGGTGTCCCCATCACGTATTACACACCCATCTTATTAAACATTTAGGAATATGAATAAGAGGTGAAACAGGCTTCTTTGATTCTGAACTCCATGATCCTTTTTTTCCAATAAGCCAAATCTATACATAAAATGAAGGTCAATTAATTTTATATAGATTTTCTCTTAGTATCAACTACTCTTTCCTCTAGTGCCAAAATAATAGTGTAATACAACAAGGGAGAGGAAGATTATGGGAGGGATGAGCACAAGAGATCAGGATTATGGCTCATGGCTGACATGGTGGTGGGAGAACCTTGGGGTGTACAATGATGCAATATATATATATATGTAATCAATAAAAATAACAAAAGTGTAATCATTTCTATTGTCTATGGCTTGCACAAGTAAAAGTGTGTGTGCTTGTGTTTGTGCATGAATTAGAGCTCCTGATAAGCATTATGTCAGAGGTATTAGTTTGGAGACTTGACAAGTAATTACGAGATGAGGCTAACACATTGGTGTGTATAGTGTTATATATAGGTGTGTAGATGTAGTTACCTTATAGCAGGTGTTACACTAGGTACTGGGATTGAAATTGTGGATGAGGCACAGCCTTTTCTGCTAAGGAGTTTGCAGCCTATCACAGTCTTGATAGTGTGCTAAATGTTATATTGGTAAGCCTTGAAGTCTATGGAAACTGGCCTGGGAGATCAGGTAGCCTTTAAATGCCTCTCTTAAGATGTAGCTACTTAGTCAATATCAAAAGGATGGTTCAAATTAACCAGGACGATGGTTGAAGGGGACTTTATCAGACAACATAGAAGGTTGTGCTCTAGAGTAAGCAACCACCAGATCTGGAAGGTTTGTTAAAGGTAGACTGAGGGTGTTTTATTCCTATGCCCTGTCCCTCATCAGTAATTTGGGATTTTATTTTATATCTCTTTACCCAGAATCCAAACTGATGGAGTCCTTACCAACTAGTGATTAACCAAAAGAGTGAATTAAAAGTAAGCATTGACTTTGGCCTGAATAGAGAAACAAAGTTTCACCTACGTTTCCTTCACCAAATCAAAAAACCATGGGTATGGCTGAGTGAAAGTGAATTGGAGGTAAACTATTACCATATGCCCAGGAGGAAGAAAATCAGAGTGGGCAAGGAGCCTAAGTGAACATTCCTAGGCTAGGAAGATGGGAGGAAGGGGTTCCTGGCTAGAGACCTGCAAGTGGAAAGGCTGAAGATCTCTAAAGTCTCATTCTGGGAAATGCAGTGACTCAGCAAGACTCCATCCAAATGTACTTCCCATCTAAATTATTCTTAGCATTCCAAATCTACGATCTCCATCCCACCAAGACCTAGTACCATGCTTGATGTCAAACCGCTAAATCAGAACCAAGAGTCTAAATTAGAGCTGGCAATATCTGAATCCAATAATCATGTCCTGCCCTTTGCAGTGATCCATGTTTTCACACAAGCCTTTTTCCTATCCCCATGCCTACCTGGGGAAAAAGGCACTTATTTTTTGGCCAGACAGCATGGTGAATATCATTATTATTTATTTAAAACTCATTATCTGCAAAGCCTTTTATATGGAACCAATTAAGAAAGCTCTTAAAGAAAAAGAAAATGCCTGGTGAAACCCAGCTTGGGGGACCCTCCCAAAGTGTTGAAATCCCCACGAGCCTTGACCCTTTTTTTCATCTCTTTCAAAAGAATGGCTACCAGGGAATTGGCTCCTGGGGTAACTGCTGCTTGTAGTCCCCCCCCCCCCCAAATAAAATTATGGATTTGTTGAAGGTGGGAGGGAGTGGGAGCTGAGAGGGAACGTGGTGGTGAAGGTGTCAGATTTTACATGTCTGGGATTTGTTTCCACCGGGCCCTGCTTGCAGTCACTGGTCTGTTAATACACTTACGGGAAGGGCTGGCTCGATTTCCAAGAAATCTCTCTCAACTGGAGACATCAGAGTGATGGTTGAAGGGCCAGTTTTTAGTGGCGCCTGCAAAGGTGACGGAATGTGAAAGGGCGCAGTGAGAAGCAACTCTTCCTGTGATCCAGCAGCTGGGACATAGATATCCAGAGAGGGGGGAGAGTGTTGGGTTGACCGCCATTTCATCTTGGGGGCTCTCTGAGCTTAACTTTCTTGAAAGTGGGTTGGGACTCTGTGACCTTCATGCTATAAGCGTCCTTCCACAAACAGCGTGTTTTGAATCTAAGAAAACCTTATAGAATGGACCAACGTGTCACCATCCCTGCCCTGGAGACTCATTTGTGTGATTAAAATCTTTCTTTCAGAGACAGTTGCATGCATTACTAGACTGTAACAGCAGAGCGTAAGCTGGAGCACCATGGAAATAGAGTTATGCTCACCCTGGAGATGACAGGAAAGCAGAGTCCAAGAAATAAGCACACACAGGCCATCCCTGGCTGAGGAGTCCTCTGAGTTTCCAGAATTTTAAAAATGTGAACCAGTAAGGCTCAGCAAAATAAGCCAGAGAGAAAGACAAATACCACATGATGTCACTCGTACATGGGTTACAAAAACAAAACAAATGCAAATAAAACCAAAACCAACCTTCATAGAATAAGATCTAAATAGTGGTTACTGGAAGGGCAGGAGGAGGGGTGGTGGTTAAGACAGCTACAGGCATCAAGTCTGTGGTGGTGGAAATTGGGGTACGGTGGTAAACTCAGCCTCGTACACACATAGGTTAAGTTATAAAGGTCACACCTGAAACTTACATAACATCATAAACCAATGTTTCCTCTACTTTCTAGCTGTTTGGGGCTCACCTGTGAACCCAAGTGGTTCTCTGTGTAAAAGGCAGAGGGTATGAAGAAGACACAGGACTGTGCATTGCGAAAAATCCCCTGTTTTGCAACCATCTGAATGTAGGAAGGTTCATCATTGATTCTGACCTCTAAAGAGGAGTATCTGAGCCCTTGATGTTACCTTCATGGAATGTTTAACAATGAAGAGGGGAAAATCAGCAAAAGAGCAGCCACTTGAGTCTCTCTCTAGAGTTCCTCCAAATTCCCAACATCATCTCTCTGGCGTTCTTCCTTCATGGCATTTATAGGGTGATGTCACTCTTTCAGCCTCACCATCTAGGTTCAAGTGTGATCAATCACACATGCAAATGTCCATTGGGCCCAAATGTGCACAATCATAGGGAAGCACAATATCCTAGTTGCTGGTCATAGAGGTTAATGGTGGAAGGGTACGAAGAACCCTGATAAATCATTTACCGGACATACCCCAGCAAGGGAAAGGGATTTCTTGGACAACATTTCAGGGAGTTTCCAAGTTCGGGATTCACTTCCATTGTTTGCTAGCTGGGAGATCTAGAGGAAGATAATGACTTCATGTATCATCTGTAAAATGGAGGACCTAATGGTACTTATCTCAAAGGCGTTGGTTAAATTAGATGAGAGTATATGTACCCTGAAGGCATACTAGCTAGTGTTTATTAACACTAAGCCCAGATATGCATTAAGTGTTTTATAGCTTAATTCCTTAGCTCCTTAGCTTCTTATAATCATCTGTGAATTTGTCCATTTTTTAGACCCCCCATTCTATAGAGAATGACATGAAAGCACAGAGAAGTAAATTCCTTTACAAGTAAGTCACAATTGGTGAGAGGAAATTGTGATGAATCCAGGCAATCTGACTATAGAATCTGTGCTCTTCAACTGGGATCTGATTAATGTTGGCCACCAACAATATTAGGACCCCCTTCTGTTTATTTTTAAGTCCTAATACCTCCAGAGAGGGGTTTCTAGAATTCTACTTTGACTGTTGGATTCTCTGAAGCTCTGTGAAGTTAAGCAGCTAGATCCAAATCTCACTGTGAGCAACAAGGCCAGTTTTCCATTGTCCTGATTTCATGGATTACCTGTCAGAAGAGGCTGGATATTCCAAGTATACTCAAAGTGCCAATCTCTGGAATTGGGTCACATACACACCTTAGGCCAAGGTCCAGAAGACTCCCCTGTGACTTCAGGATCCTTCTTATGCAGGCCAGCTCCTTGGACACTCTGAATTATCTGGTGCTGACCTAGAGTGAGGCCAGGCAGGAAGCAATATTCCAGACCACTGGGTCCATGTCACACACATGGAACCAGAACTTTTACGAGAAGGCTTAGAAATGTCAGCAGCTTCCCAGGGGATTTGGATGTCCAGCCACTTGGTTGTGCACCTTTCCAAGACAGATGACCCCTCTGGAAACCATATCAATAGCAGAGGTGGACCCAGATCACGAAGGTAGCCCCATGAATAGATGGAGAATAAGTTTGTAGGAATAGAGTGGTCAGAGAGGACCCCAACTCTGGCACTCACTGCCTGCTGTTGACAACAAGCAACTCACTCAGCTGTACTTGCTTTGCTCTCATCTGTGGCACAGAGCATGAGGGGGGATCACAAGCAGCACAATATAAGCAAAAGCCCAAGGGGAGAGCTGCCCCAAAAGCGAGTTTTCTCTCCCTCCCTCCTAGGTCTTTGTGGAAGTGCTTCTTGATGGTGAGGAGCTATGCAGAAAAGAGTGAGTGACTTGGAACAAAGCACTAAATTCCCAACATCCTTTTTGGGTTGAAGTTTTGCTTTCTTCTGGCTAGCTCTGAGATCATGTTTTCTAAAAGCTTCCTCTGTTTCTTGATACTGATAATAGGCATTATCCTAGCATTAAAATATACTAAGCCGGGCACGGTGGCTCGTGCTTGTAAGCTTCAGCCTATGAAGCGGCCGGGGCTAGGGATCGCGGTTCGAGTCCCGCCTGGGGCCCGTAGCGAGACCTAGTTCCAAAAAAATAGCTGGGCGTGGTGGTGCGCGCCTGTCATCCCAGCTACCTGGGAGGCTGAGGCTGGGGATTGCTTGAGTCTGTGGTACCCCGGGCAACGAGAGCCTGCGGTTCCACAGACAAAAAAAAAATAGCAAGACCTAATCTCAAAAAAAAAATATATATATATATATACTAATACTCAAATCACACATTATTGTAATATCCAAATATCCCCATATCCAAAACATTGTTATCTATCTATAGAGTTGTTTTTAGGATGTTCAGGTCTCCAATTTCTCTTGCAGTAAGAAATATCATGTAGTGAAAGATTTTCTACCAAAATATGCCTCGAAGAAAAGAAATACCAAAAATTGCCTGTTTGGACTCTGCGTAATTCAAGAGAAGTCCCTGTGTCTGTTTGTCATTGCTAACTGGTCATTGTTTTCCGTCTTAAAAGGCTACCCTGCTATGCTGTAGTGGATGGGATAACAATTCTCCATAAGCAGAGATTTGGCCTCAATAACACACATGGGAAATGCCATAAGGTTATGCATGTTGGGGAAGTAACTCCATCTCTTATAAATGGTAATTTATATTGCCATGATTCCTCTATCAGAAACTAGACTGTGTTCTAAGGAGCTCAATTATGTTCTGGTTCTTGCAAAAATGACTTCTCCCAGCAATAAAATGAAATTAAATGGTTTCTAATCATGACTCAGCAACCCTGCAATTTGGTTCCAGGAAAAAATCATGTCAAATCCACCATGACAGGCAAAATTTTTCAGTCTATTTTTTCTTCCCACTGGGTGTTAATAAGTGGGCTTTCTGGGCTACCTCCTGCTTTCAGGGACTCACTGGTTAGCCTGTGTTCAGGTTGAACTTGGATACTGAAAAAGCTGAATTTCTTTCCAAAAATTCTCCCTTAAGTGATGTCAATACCTCACTTCACAATCTCCAAAATCTCATAATCATCATAAGTTCTGAGCAGTTTGAATTGTTATAATCTACTTGGGGATGCAGAGCAGAATAATGTATTAGCTCTGTCTTCAAACAGTTTGCAGTTTCGCTGAGAAATGAGCACTAACACTTAAAATAGAATTTAGAATCATATAAAATAAGACATGACTAAATGAATGGAATGCATCCAAGTGAGTTTGGAGAGGTAAGTTGGGGCTCAGAAATGAGGTTCACCCCAAAAGTAATTAGTCCCCTGTTGTCTTCCATTCTCAGTGTTAATTTCATTCTAGGAGTTTCTCAGCTCCAAAACCGCACTGTCATCCTCGATTTCTTTATTTTACAACCACGTCTTTTCCAACAGCAATGTCAGTACTAGTACTAACTTCAACATTTATCATTATCATCCATCAATACCCTCTGGAGACTTCTTTAATTACCACTTTTGTGCAAGGACCATGATTTCCCTGCTGAATTGTCACTGTGGTCTCCTAACTGGTCCTCTTGATTCTGCCCTTGATCTTCCGACTCTTCTTTACAGATGAACCATTGTGATTCTTTGGAAACACAATTCAGAGAATGTAACATCTCTGTCCACAATTTCCAGGGGCTGTCATCTTCCAAGAAGTACCCTTAATCTGGCCTACAAGGTCATGGAAGTGACCTTCAGTTATCTCTCTGACATTTCACCTGAATTGTTTTGCTTTCTCCACTGGCTCCTTTTGACTTCTTTCCTGTCCTCAACAGGCAAGGTAGGCTCCTCTCCCCTCAAGCATTGCAAGTGTTATTTCCTCTGTCTGGAAGACTCCTCCATAGACATGACCCGGCTTCTTCCTGCCTTACCTTCTGGTCTCCATTCAACTTCCCCCTCACCAGAGGGACTATCCCTAACCACTCTTTCCAAGTTTGCACCATCCCGCCTCCACAACTACTAACTCCCTTACAGTTTTTTTTTTCTTCAAAGATTATATAAGCGTGCGTCATCATATATGTCTTTGTTTATTGTCTGTCTCCTCTCAAAAGCACAGGCATTACAACTTTATCAATTGTGTTTAATGTTTATATAGCCAACATGCAAGTTACGTTTGAGCATTTGTTAGGCAGGAGGTATTTGTTGACTATATAAATGAATGAGTGAAGAGATGTGTATATGTACACACATAGATGCATCACACATGCCCTATGTAAACACATGTATGAGCATATATGTGGACCTCAGTTTAAGGGGTTGTTTTAAATTACTTATGTTTCAGGAACCCTCACAAGTCGTTTAGTGAACTTGATATTTTTATTTATTACATTTTTTTTACAAAATTAATGAAGTATTTTTTTACATACTGGTCAATATATTCATAATATAGTGTTCTTCCCTTCAATGTGGTCATTGTAGCTTTCCTGCCACCAAAGCCTCCATAATTGACTTGATTTTATTTTTTATTTAGTTTGGGGGAATAGGGATGATGGATTAAATTTATTTCAGAAAAGAAAAATAAAAGATCAGAAATGAAGGGGATAGAACAGGAGGATACCTGACTAGGCTTGGGAGGGGGTGGGGATAGACTGCCTGACCTGGTAGCTTTAATCCTCAGGACAATCCAATACGGATTGTGATTCCTATCTAAGCCTCATTCCTCCCATTTTACAGAGGAGATCAACGACTCGTTGCCTTACTTGGCCTGTATCCCAGAACTGAAAGCCAAGAGGCCAAGCGTGTAACCGGCTTTCAATGTCTTGGGGCCGTGGACTTTCACTTCTCCAGTATGTTGTCCGGGCGATAGGGCATTGACACCAGGTATGGCGGTGTGGTTTCTGGAAGGAGCTTTCAGAGGGTGATGTTGAAATAACACGCTGTGTGTCAGTCACGGGAGTTAGGCTGGAGCAGTGTTTACTGTCGACAAGTCAAAACGGCTCACCTGGGTGACTAAACTGAACACCTACCTTCAGACTTTTCCCTTCAGGAGGAAGAGGGAAGCACAGAGCCGAGTGAGAGGAAAGAAGTGAAAGGTGCCTCTGGCAGGGAGCCACGCTTTCCTGTCAGGGCATCTCTGACTCTGACTCTCCCCTCACAGGGCGATTACTCACAAGGGGGAAGATGAGTCGCATAGCACAGACTCTTGGAGTATCCCCAAGAGAAGGCTGGGGAGGAGGGGCCGAGTCAGCAATGGGTGGGCCCAACTTGGCTTTGAGGACTTAGTTTTTCATCACAGGTATCCAGAGAGGCTGGTTGGCAGCAGGCAATTTAGTAGGAAACAACTACATTGATGGACTGGATTGGCCATTCTTTTGGGGGTTTGAAAGATTCTTCCTGCCCTTGAGTTCTCAGAAATAAAGGCGTTATGGACTGAGACTCTGGGGACAAGAATCTGATACCTGGTTGATGGCTGAATCAAAGATCTTGTCAAGGTAGAAATCCAACATTTTAGTTGGTAGATTTCTCAGTCCTATAAGGTGGCAGAATTCCACAAGCCAGTGACTTAGGGGGTTCATTCCTATAGACACTGAGGACCCAGATGTGGAGGCTGGAATCTGACAAAGTGTGGTGCTTGGAAGAATAGCAGGTGTCTTTGAAATCTGACTGACTTGGTGTTTTCCCCTGTTAACTTATTTTTGGAAGTGTCGTTAGAATGGAGACAAGAGCTTTGCAAATTCGTGAATGTTGACTCTGTAAGTAGAAATGTTTCATATTCCCAGGGAGGACAGTGTGTCTTTTGAACACACTTACATTATTTGGGTGGGGCCGACATTTTTGACTGGTTACCAAGAGTTATCTCAAAGCTGTTTCCCTTACCTGCTCCTAATCATGTAGGTAGAAAGAATCAGAGTGAAATTCACATTTTTTCCATTTTCCTTGACAGCCAGGCAGCCATGTGACCTGATTTTGCCCAGTGACATCCAAAAGGTATTATAGATACCAGTGGTACATTTCTCCTCCAGAAAAGAGATGCATGATTATGCGCCCTCTCTCCACCATGCCCTCCCAAATCCCTCTTCACCCTTCAATTTATGCCTTCTTCACTTTCTCCTTCTTGTCTTTAACTGTGTTTCTGTGAAATTGTGATACTTAATATGGGATAGTCAATTTGAGAGCATGAAGGAAAGACAGAGGGAAGGTGAGAGCTGTCAATCTAATGGTCTAAAAGCATAAAGCAGCGGGGCATGGTGGCTCGTGCTTGTAAGCTTCAGCCTATGAAGCGGCCGGGGCTAGGGATCGTGGTTCGAGTCCTGTCTGGGGCCCGTAGCGAGACCTAGTTCCAAAAAAATAGCTGGGCATGGTGGTACATGCCTGTAATCCCAGCTACCTGGGAAGCTGAGGCTAGGGATTGCTTGAGTCTGTGGTACCCCGGGAAACAAGAGCCTGCTGTTCCACAGGCAAAAATAGCGAGACCTAGTCTCAAAAAATAAATAAATAAATAAATAAAAATAAAAGCACAAAGCTATTGAGGAACCCTCTCCTTCAGACATTTTATTAAGCACACAGTAATCTTTCTTTTATACATAAACCATTGGTCTGTTTTCTCTTTACCCAATTTTTACCATGAGCATCCTCATCTTTGAATGTGTAAGTTTTACCTGGGAACCTTCACTGGTTGGGTAAGAGTTCTTGAGATAGTGTATACTGAGTAACCGGGAACCAACTCTCTGAAAGCTCAGGTTGAGAGAACACCATCATCTGTCCCAGATCCAGGCTCAAATAGGAATCATTGCATTTAGCCATCTGCCGGGTTCAATGCCATTTGTTGGACTGTAATCTACATGTGGGCGGTGACTGTGCTTTCATCATCTGTGTAGCCACGAGGCCAAAAGCAGTAAGAGGCACTTAGCGTTTGCTTATAAGACTGGGCTGGGTACTGAAAGTTTTGAGTTCTAGTCCAAGCTTATCATGAACTTACTCTGTGACACTGGACAAAGCACATTACTCCTATCAGTTTTGTTTTTCCAGGGTGAAAAGAGAACTTTGAAGGACTCTATCCATAAGAATTCTGATTATAATCTTTAGATTATATTTTTGGAATATTATGTTTTTGGGTTATAATCTTTGGCTTTTATGAGTTTGCCCACAAGTACAATCAAGAAGGAATGGAAATGTGATTAATACTCTCAGGTCTAGAGACAGACAGTTAATATTTTTGGCAGATCAAGACACTTTATTCTCAAAGTCATGCCCACTACATGGATTATAACTCACACTGAGCAAAAAATTAATTTAAGCATTAATGGATGCATACCAAAAGTGGAAGATTCTAGTGAATTTGCTCCAAAGTGTGATTCTTATTCAAAGTGAGGAAACTGAGGCATGATTGCTTATCATTGATGACCAGGGTCACACAACCGACAACACTGTGCTCAACCCTTGTGTATACACGCTTAGCTGCAGCAAATATTGTACGGCAGGGCTTATCCTATTTTCTTTGCAGCAGAAGTTGCTGAAATTTTTTTTAAAAATCATTATTTTGGTCCTGATAGATGTGCATATAGTGTCATATGTGTGCATGGTGAATGTGTGCTAGATTTGTATATATGTATGATAGTTGTATTGGAAAGAATGATTAATCATTGTATAGGCAGACAACGAAGAGAATCCCTACAGCTTTTTCAAAGTGTTAGTAAGTAAAATAAACTTGTTTTAATTGTTTGGGATAAGTTCTGGTTTTCGTGACAACATGCACATTGGAGTTATTAAAATCTCTGGTGTAAACTTACACTAGTCAATCCTTAACCAGTGCAAATTACTAGGGGGAAATTTGCACATTCAGAATGAGGGTACTGCCAAAGAGGAAAATGTTTAGAGAGAAATCAGACCAATGATTTAAATATAAATTTAGTAATAATTGAATTATCTGGTATAAAACTCAAAACGTTTTCTGAGAAGATTTTAAAAATATTTCAAAGCTTTTAAGGGATCTTCAAGGAAAGTTATGGACACAGACAAGTTTAAAATTTGTAAGTAATCTCATGGGGCTCACAGATGTCTTTTGAGAAAGGATTCTCAAGTACAAGCACAGGTAGAATATGTAATATGCAGTCAACAAGAGGTACAAATTTCTTGAACTGGATCTAAGAGCAAAATTTAGCGACTGTTTTCAGAATGTCAGTGAAGTACTGAATACAGAGGGGGTCTCAAGAGTTTTTAGGAAATTTAATGATGACTTAGATGGGGTGGAACTAGATTATAGAGTAGAGGATCAGAAAGGTGAAATTGTTATATATGTGGGCGCAGGGATCAAATTGTGTCCAGTTGAATCTTAGCTTTTCTATTTACTAGTTGTATGACCCTATAAAAGTTATTTAAACATGACACAGTTCTTCAATTGTCCAGTGAAATTTCTTTTGGGGTTACTTGGAGATCTTACTGAAATGTGAGATTGTACATGAAATTTGCATAGCTGAGTACGTGATATATCGACAAACACTCAACAATTGTAGCTACTAGAATTTTGGATAGTTCTGAAGATTGTTCTTGATTTAAAGTCTAGTCATTCATAATTGAATAGTCATTGAATTTCTCACTGTGTCATTGCCATTGATTATTAGATTTAATCAGTTGATGCTAAATGACCATCCTAGTGTCTCATGGTGTGGGCTTGGGGCTGGATCTCTTTTTGCTGCAAATACATTGTTGAAATCCTAACTGGGAACACTACAGAGTCCTCTTTCCATGCTAAGCTCTCTGCACAAAACAGGAATTCAGTAAAGAATAAAACTTCACAACTTCTAGACCATGAAGTAGCAGACAAGCAGTAGAGAAGATAATGGAAGGAAATGACAGTTGAGGGCAAAATGAGTGGTGGAAGCAATAAGTGACATAGACATCTCTTATTTGCAAATACTTGGAACCCCTAGAAATTAAGACTGACTCAGGAACTTACTTCTTTCTGAAGCTCTTCAGTAGCTCTCTACCTCATCAGGCTTCCAGGATGAACAAGGAACAGTATCAACACCACTCAATACTGACATCTCTAACCTCATCTCTTGCTACCCTTTACTTTTGCTTTTGCAGTTTGTTCTGGAGAAATGCTAAGAGCTTTGTTATCACACTATCCCTGCTCACAGTGTTTGTTCAGCCTGATTGTCCCTCCCAACTTCTATGACATTTATTTGTCTCTTCCAAGTCTTAGATGGCATCTCCCAAAGACTCTCTGAGTAAATATTCTGAGTTCCTTATCTGTCCCTTATTCCCAGAATGACTTATAAGCATTTCCTCTCTCTTTCAGATGATGGTCTGCTTTTTTATCCATGTTTTCCTGCAGCCAGAGACTGTGAGGTTAGGGGCTATGTTATTATTATTTTTTCTTTTCCAAAAGTCACTCACTAAATGCCTGTGAAGTAGAGTTAGTACCAGAACAGTGCTTTGAAAAAACAGGTGTGCCAAAGATGAATTTGCCATCACTAGCAGATTTCCTAGTCCTTTCTATTTCAGCTAGAGTGACTTTCCAAAGCACTAAACCTGAGTGTCATCCCTAAATCCTCACTTTCCTTTGTAGCCTGGGCTGTAATCATCAGCACACCTTGACAGTTCATTTATAAATGTGTCTTCGACATGACTATTTTCACCCCCTCTATGTCTACCTCTGTAGTCCAATCATCATTTCTTATCTTCTAAATGGTAGCTCTACTTCTACATCTACCAATCTCCCCTTCCTCAGAAAAAGCCTGCTCTACATAAAGCTAGTGAGGTGATCCTTATCACAAAGTGCAACAAGCAGGAAATTTCCCAAACAGATCCCAACTCCTCTCTGCTCACTCTCCTCCTCCACCAACACTCCCCCCCCCCACACACACACATTTTCTGTTACTCTAGGACACAACTCCAGCTCTCCACATCCTGGTGAGCAGATCCTGCAGACCAAACCATGAAAACACCCTTTGCCAAGATGACTTCCTTTCCACCTCAAAGACAATGTCTCCATTGTAGCCCTTAGGCTTGTGTTATTCTTTGAGTTTTCCAGAATCGTCTTGATCTCAAGTCTTTTCCTCTGGTTGATCCTCATGCCAGTCATACTCTCATTCCTTTTCTGGTCTGGTTCTCATTATTGGGAACTTTTCTGATTGTTTACCTCTCTTTTCTCTCAGATACACTCCAACATCCCAACTAGAATTGGGTCTTCACATCATAAATTGGATAAAGAATTATGTTGTCTATTTGGCTTGATAATGCATGCATCACCTGTCTACACTGGGTGTGATACCTGAAGGCAAAGATAGGGACTTCGTTGCTGTGACCAGTGTCTCATACTTTGTGAAAGATGAGATCAATTAAATCATAACTATAATAATGGTCTAGTGCTTGAAATTCTTTTTTTATTCTCCCATTTTCATTCAGGCAACACCATTAAAAGAAAATATGCTTTGAAGATGATCTGCAAGCTGAGAGCTCATGAGTGTTTTACCTACTGAAGCAGGATTCAAATACTTGTTCTTAAATCTTGAAAGAACAGTTGTGTCAGCCCATTTTTGCATGAGTCCCCAGGTTACTTGTTTAGGGAAAAGTTCCTTCATGAGGCATGTCCTTTCTCTAAATTCCTGGATCATTGGAAATGCTTACAAGGTGGAAAAAAGGCAAAGTCAACAGGTCAATACTTATTGAGCAGTGAATCTGCAGATTTACATAGCAATGCAAAAAGTCCCACCATCTGCATCCTCAGAGGGTGTGTGTTAACACTACAAAACTCACATGTATTAGAGAGAAATCCACAGAGGTGCAAGTGGAGAGAAGGCTCTTCAGTTGAGCGGAGTTTAAGGATAGAGGGGGACAATTCCTAAGTTGGTAGATGGCAAAAAGTGTATATGATAGAAATTACTCTTAAAATTTTTCAGATTACAAATCATAAAATGCATATTTTGTTCAAATAATTCTGTTTTATGGCAATATTTATAATTAACTATATAGATGTCTACACATGCATATATAGTAAATAGGGGTTATTAATGGAGCAAATGTATGTCCTCAAATGCTTGTATCATGTGCAGCGAGATGCTTATATTTCCAAGGACAAATGCTACTGAGATCGACCCAGGCAGTAGCAGCTGGCATTTCTCATCCTGAGTTATTTCCAGAGTAGATACTCTCTTGGTGGCATCATGGGTTGAATTTACCACATTATTCAAATTGTTCTCACTTTTTTATCCCCCTCTCCCCTCCCTGCCATCTTCATACACATAACTGAATCTTGCTATTTGATACATTAAATATATGGTGCATTTTAAATGAGAAAGTTCTGGGTTGGGGCTTATGCTGTCACACCCACTCTTTAGGGTAGATACTGACAAGTTCTCTCCTGGATTCTTTTCTTTATCCTTCTAGATGTATCTTCTCGGAAGCTCTCTAGCATTTGCACAAATGCAAGAATGTGAGCAGTAGAAGATCGGTCATTTTCTGAGGTCGGGACACAACTCTTCATGTTCGAGCCCTCATGTTCTCATGCTCTTTCTTCTTGTTTGATACTAATGAACAAGGTGAGCTTGTGAATCAGTATTCACTATGGTGAAGTCAGGAGGTCAAAGTAATCTGGATTCTGAAGTCACCACTAGCAGAAGACCACCACATCCTCAGGAACCCCTGTGTTAGAAAACCCTGAGTAAGAAATTAATACATCTTGCTTTAAGTCTCTGGGATTTAGGGTCTTGTTATAGTATCGAATACTGCTTTGGCTAATTTCCTATTTGTGTGATGTTTTGTGCTTGCTTCTGAATCTGCCTGTGTCTCAGATTCAGTGTCAGTTAGGTCCCACCCAAAGTAACAAGCCTATGTACTTGGAAAAGGAAATTGAAAGAAGTTCAGTGATGAGATTATTTAGAAAGATGAAGGCAGAGTTAAGGAGTTCTCGCAAGGGATGTGGAAGCATCTGAGAGTTACCAAGAACAGAAAACCATTGCTACTCTGAGCCTGAGACTGAGTGAGGAGGGCCTTAGGGTCCAGAGACTTGCTACTGTGGAATAGAGCTGCCTGGAGGGAATTATTTCAAAGGAAGATTGAAGCCAGGGTTTGGAGCAACAATAATGCAGATGTCATTCTCCTACCTTTTATGCTTGCTTCTGAATCCTCCTGCTGGTGAATCCCACTGACTCACCCAACTGGAAGGCAGAAGGCAGAGGGCTCATGGATGTAATCCATATAGATCAGTTTCTTAGGAAGTGGGCGAGGTGTTATGGGTGGAGCAAGACCTGGAAGTGCATGAAGAATTTCAAGCATGGCTTTCTTATCTAGGAGTTGGGAATTCAAAACATCTATTTTGTAGAAAATGTACTAGAATTTAAGGGGCACATGGAATAAAATCTGAATAAAATGCAACCATTGATATTTCTTTTTACTATTGTCCACAGAGGTGTTATTAAAAATTGTTTCCAGTGAGTTTGCTAAGGATAATCATTTTCATTGTTTGGTTTGTTCTAATCTCCCAGATATGTTGATGTGCTCCTTAATGCCTGCAGATTTTTCCAGCATGAATATAACTGGTGTTTCCTGGAGGTTGGCGTCTTGTTGTTTTCATTATTTACTTTGGGTCCTAGGTGGGGCTTGAGAAAATATCTGGTTTCAGGGTCCTTGGAAGAATCTTCCTTCTCAATTTCAGCCTCTCATTAGTGTTTTCAGATTCACATTGCCAGGAACTTGCAGCTCCCCACCCCAGACCACAACAATGTCTAAAGGGCTCTGCTCCCTGCCTGGATTTTGCCATTTCATGTCCCCTATCTGCTTCTGAGCTCATTGGCTGAGTTACGTTTTCCTGAGCAGAGGAGAATGTGAGATGAGTATTCTTGTGAGGCAGTCTTGATGCAATAAAGTAAATCTAGCCTTCTTGGAGTCTCATTCCTATTCTGCCTCCAACTCGCAGAGATCCCTTGCAAAACTCCTTCTCTTCCTCTGACCCTTCCCTCCCCATGAGTGGGATTCATTGCACCAGTCTCACTGGTCAGATGTGGGGAGATTATTACATGGACATGCAGAGAAATTCCAGTGTTTTACTTGGCGTGTGGCAAACTGTCAATTCTTGTAGGAAAGTTAAAACTTCTGATTCAATGGTGTACCGGACCTTTTGATTATACTGGAGCTAAAATGGAGCTAACCATTGCTTCTTGGCCTTTTGGCTAAGACCAAGTATAAAATGGGGCTAACAATATGCCTGGGTCTATGATATACAGAAAGGCTTCAGGTTAAAGTATCCTCATTCAAGCTGATATTCTTTACATTTTATGTGCTACTAAAGTTTTTCTCTAGGAAAAATTCAGTTCATAGCTATCAGATCTCTCCCCTGGGACTCTGAAATGACAAGGTGGGAGGTAAAGAAAAATCATAATAATATAGACCTTTGATTGTATATTGATATCTTTTATCTTTTTCTATGTGCAGTTTCCAGTCCTGACATCCATATTTCCATGGTGGAGCTCCCCTCTCCCCCCCCCCCACCTTCCTTTCTTCCCATTTGGTGCTGCTAAGAAGAGCAATGGCATTAGTCTTTTCCAGAGTTTTTCTGGAATAACTTGTCTTCTGATAAGTCAGAAATCCAGAATGACTTAGATCAAAACAGAACAGATCTGAGTCCAAACTCCAGGCCAGACTCTTTGGGGAAGTTATTCAACAAACCTTTTGTGCCTTTACAATGAATATCCTGATGCCACTTATCTCAGGATTTGTTTGAGATTAGAAAAACAATGCATTTAAAGTACCAATGGTATAAAAGGAAGAGTATTCAATGACAAAAGCTATAGTTACAGAAAAGGGACACTCAACAGTATTTTAGAGCTCAAAAGAACCTTACTGCATTCATTTTCTTAACTTTCTGACCATATGAATGGCCACAGAGAAGAAAGGCAAGACAGTGGGAGATGGATGCCATTCTGGCTTAAATACCATCTGCACAGCCATGTGCAAATGAGGATGGCTTGAAGATTCTGCTGCCATTGAGTCATCATTTGTAAAATGAGTCTCAGTTGTGGGTGATGTACTTTGAGTGCAAATTCGGGAAGAATTTTTCCACCGGCTCATTTGTGTGCTTCCAGGAAGCAGATCTTCAGCAAGTGTGTGTTTATCACTGGTTCCAGGATTGGGGTTGAGCCCTGTATTACTCTATGGACTTAAATTTATGAGAGTCAATAAGAACTCTAATGACAAATCTTATATGTGATTTGGAAGATAAATCATAATCTTTCAAAAATAAAGTATCTAGATCATGGAGAGTGATTAATGCTTAAGTTTTGGTAGAATATGCCAGGAAAAACTTTTGGTCATGCTTTTGGTGGTCAAGAGATTCTGTCCCAAGAAAGCTAGGAAATCTTGGGAAAAAAAGCTACTGCCACCACAATCACTAGGTGGGACTCTAGGAAAAGGTAAAAGGAAGACATATCAGTTATTGAGTATCCACTAGGTGCCATATTTTTGACCATACTTAACAATACATTACTTATGTTTATTTCCTCTGGAAGCTCTGAACGATATCCCTGAGTGTCTTAGTCTCATCAGTAATTAACATCACACCTACAACATCATTAAATGTTTGTTGAATGGATAAAAGCTCAAGGTACTCTTTACAAATGATGTTTTAAAATTACTATAATTACTGCATGAATTAGAAATTATTATCCTCACTCTATGGATCATGAAAACATCAAGATTTAGAGAAGAGTCTTCCTGGGAAAGATAAGTTCTTGAGGTTTAAGCTACAGAGTGGTGAGTGTCTCTTTCTAGCAATGATTCCAGCAGATTGAGGGGAAATGCTACTACTGACAAAGGAAGCTGATACAAGAGAATTCCCTGGGCTGATTCTTGGCTGTTGGTAGCCAGTGTGGTATAGTGAGAACGAGCCCTGCATGAAGATTTAGGAGTGCAGGTTCCATCTTTTTCTACCCACCATCTTGATGAATAGATGGGTACATTAGTTAAGTATCATAACTTTGAGGTGCAGTATATCACCCCCAAATTTAGTCATTTAAAAATAACACACATTTTCATCACAGTTCTTGTGAGTGAAGAATTAGTTGGAGCCTCTTGGTCAAGGTTTCCCATGAGATTATAGTCCAGGTGTCTATAGAAGTCATCAAAAAGCTTGACAGGGCAAAGGATCCATTTTTCAAAGTAACTCATGAACATAGTGGTTGTCAATGGCTTGGGGTAGGGGACCTCAGTTTCTCTCCATGTGAATCTCACCATCAGGCTATTTGTGTGTCCTCATGCTGTGGCAGCTGGATTCTTCAAGAATTACATAACAAAGAAGAGGACAGCAGCTGCCATGTTTTGTATAATCAAGTCTCAGAAATCACAAGCTTTTACTTTTTCCATTTTCTCTGCTGAGAAGTGAATCAGCAATCCATCCTGCACTCAGGGAGAGAGGACTTAAACTTCATCCTGTGAAAGGAGTCATATCACAGACGTGGGGGACATATTTAAAAATCATCACAATGGGTTAAAATGGGTGAACTCATCTATGTTTTGTTTCTTACTCTGAAATATTGTAATTCCAGTCCTCATCAATAGCATCAAAAGAGGAAGGGTTTTGACATCGGAAAGGCCAGTGTTTGCACCTGGAGTGAATGTTCAGTGTTTCTACTGACAAGTAGAGGGGTCTGGACTTGAACTATGGAAGTTCTTTGGGACAAACTTAATTTTGTTTTGTTTTTAATGTGGAATATGTCAGTATGAGCTCACAGGGTAGCAGACTGCACTCTATAATCCACATGGCTGCTCATTTCACTGGCTAAGAATTAATCACCCACTGAACCAGCCCTATGTTCAATTTAACTTAGTGTTGTAATAACTTCTGGAGCTACTCTAGGCCAGGCACTGTGTTAGATTCTGAAATAAAGGGGCTTCTTTGGGAATACTGTAGTAGAAGAGGAACCTGAAACTCATTTCAGTATTTCATTCTCCCCTCTGGTTCATGACAAACAACCCTGGTCAGCTCTCTAACTGACAGGAAGTCAGACCTGTTATTCAGGACACACAGGTGGTAAACACTGAAGACTGGCAGCCCCAACACTTTGACATTGATGAAATTACTGATGAAACTCAGGGCCATTAGAGAGTCAATCTGCTTGAAATCAAGCTATCACGGTGGAACGATTTCCTTGGTTTTGCTGTTTCATTTATCACCATTGTTTGTGCTCCTTGTTGATATTAATATCAATTATTTATCATAATGTGCATTTTCCTTCCTAGCCCTCTTTCCTGTCTGACACGTAGAATCTCTTGCTATTACACTGAGGAGCAGGTGGAGTCATTAGCCCTTCTTACATCACTGTTCCTTCTTAACTAAGCGCTTTTTCAGGGAATGTTGGCATACAGGAAAATGCCATTCCAAGGTGGATAAAGATATTTTCTTCCTCTGTACAAAATCTTCCAAGTTGTTTAAGTTGCTATTTCTTTGGGGTTGAACCTCAGCTAGAGATACGATAATGGAAGTAGCTATGTTAAATTGAAAACGGGCCGAAGCTTAGAATGGCAGAAATAACTCATTGCTTCCCAAGCTATGTTCTCCCTTTCTCCCTTAGTCTCATAACCCCATTTGTATGCAGGCTGTCCTGCTGAAAGGTCATATATGGAGTCTCTCACAGCACTCAATATTGGCCAAGGAGAATTTCTAGAGATGTGATGTGAAATAGGGGCAATGCTAGTTCAAGGAATCTGAATTAGTTGAAGTCCTTTCCTGCCTCATTCCACCCCATTGTCCTCTTCCTTCTTCGAGCCTACAGCATGGATGTGATGGCAACACACCAGTAGCATTTTATGCTATGAATGACATTAGGATAGAAGCTGCGAGCTCCATGGCAAGTGGAGGAAAGAAGTTTGCTTTCCCAGAAACTGTTACGCTGCTGGGTTGAGCTCAGACTTTCTGCATCTGGACTTGTGTAGAAGAGATCTTTAAATAGTTGAGTGATTGAATGCATTATGATCTGCTTTGTTTAGGTTTTTTGTTAGATTCAGCTGATCTCAACTTAGGGAATAAAAACTGAAGTCATTAGGTAGGGAGGTAGAATGAAAGTGGCAAGAGAGGGAAAAGTGATAGGCTTCCACGTTCTTGGGTGACTGAGTGCGCAGCAATTCCATTCATCGGGGAAGGATGCACAAGAGGAGAGGAAAAGCAAGACTGGAAAAGGAGGGCCATACGTAGTCATGGGCATATAAATCAGAAGGAGTGGTGGGATCGTGTGGTCTAGGTGTCTTACAGGCAACTGGAGAAATGTGTGAGTCCTAAATGGTGATATTAAAGAAGGAGCTAGAGACTTGATCATACCAGTGTTCATGTGATATGTAAAGCTACTGGGGTGGGTCAGATTGTCCAGGGAGACTGAGATGATGTTGAGAATTTACAGAGCGAAACTCCTGAGAGCTCTGTGGGCCATGGGAGGCCAGCAGACAGACTTGCAACTGCAACATTGGTAGGATGCGGTGGAGGATCCTTTTTCTTACACTTCCCCACATGTGGTTATATTTTTGATTATGTGTCAAATAAAGACAAATCATAAAGAATTAGTTTCTGTTTCTAATGAAGCCCAGGCAGATACTGCTGATTAGTGGTCCTAATCAGCATGTGATAACTAGTGTTGCCACACTCGTTGATATACTTTCACCACATCAAAGTCTTGTGACGATTGAATGGAGGGGCCTAAATCGCGATTGCCAGTAGGGCTATAAAATCATGCATCAAATGAATGCTCCACTTACCCACATTCACGGAATCACCAAGTGGTGTGTGGAGCATGAGGTTCTTGCCCATGATGAGTACGCTACTAACCTTTCTACCTGCAATAGTGTCTACTGTCTCAGCTCCAGTAGCCTCAGGGAAAAAGCAGGACTGTTCTCCTCCTGGCAGTATAGGTGGCATTCCCTGCCAGGGGGTCATCATGTGATATACTAGCTCTGCCCTTATCTCATTACAGTTCTATTATTTTCATTCCAGGACTTTTGTGTCTGGGCAAGAAAACCCTGAGAATGAATAGTTCAGACTGATGACATCCATACAATGAGCCCAAGATTCTAGAGTTATCACACTCAAAGTATATTAGAACAGTAGCTCCCCATTAAAAGACCCACACATCTTCGTCTCACTTGGTGATCTGCAAACTGAAGCCTCTGAAATCTAGGTCTCGTTTTGTGGATGTCCCAAGTCTGAAGGTCCTATTCTCATAAGGTTTCTTGTCTTGGAGCAAAAGTACTGAAATGAAAATACTAGAACTGCAATGATGTAGTTCTGGTATATCACATGATTCCAAAGGATGCCCCCTGCAATGTATTAATATAGACAGTTGTTCCTGAAGTTGAGTAGTGTGCAACCTCTCCAACCATACATGTTGGCCCTGTTTGGGAGCCATCTCTTGAAACGTCTTCTTAGTAATAACATTGGTTATCTTTTAAAGTAAAAGCCATCATCACTCTTGTGCTCTGTCTTCTGTTATCATTTATTGGGGTGGGTGATCTCAGGGTTTGAGGCTCACTGTCCCTGCTTTCTGCCACACATAGTGCTTTTCCCTTTCTTATTCTGACCTCTTGTACATGTTCCCTCTTCCTGGAAAGTTCCTTCCCTGACTTGACTTCTTGGTGAAGCTTTAAAGTCTTCCTTAAAAGCAGCCTTAAAGGCTCATTTAAAATGTTTCCTTTATGGTTGCCTTCCAGATTATCTCCAGGGGGGATCAAGGGTTCCCTCCCCTGGGCCACTAGGATAGCTTGTCTTGCCTCTGTCAGTGCTCTTGGGATACAGCCTGGCTCTCCCACCTGTCTGAGGAGGCTGGGACAGGGATCCCCTCTGTACCACTAGTCACTTCCCTCCCAGAATATGTATGTCTGGATCAGCATGTTCTCTTTATGTTGATTTAGACCCTGGGCTCAACTTGAGTTGGAAGGTCTCACCATGATAGATATCTATTCCTGGAAATACCTATGTTCTTGTCCCTGGGCATGAGGTATGAGTATCCTTAGCATTATCATACTCCTTATGCTTCAACACCTCTACTTTCATGCTACCGATTAGCTATTTTAACTGTAATTAAAATTAAAAGTGAAAATTAAAAATTGAGCCCCTCAGTTGCATTGGCCATCTTTTTAGTACTAAAAAGTCACTCGTGGCTACCCTTCTGTGTCAGGTGCATGGATAGATATGTCCCTCGCTGTTGAAAATTCTGTGCAACTGAGCTGCTATTGACTTTTCAAATGTGTGACAGAAAATGTTCCTTAGAGCCTTGTTACTCAAAATAGGATCCCCAAACTAGCAACAGCTGCATTACCAGGTTGGTTGCTAAAAACTGAAACCTGCAGTCCTTAGGTTTATCACAACACCATTTACAATAACACAGACATGGTCTCAATGCCCAAATACAGAGGGGCGGATCAAGATGATGTGGTATCTAAGCACCATGAAATACTACTCAGTGATCAAAAAAGATAAACATCCATGGTGCCATTTGCAGTGACATGGAGGGAGCAGGAAGGGATTATGTGAAGAGAAATCTGCCAGAAGGAGAAAGATAAATACCAGATGATTTCATGCATATGCTGAATACAGAAAACCAAACAAATGGTTAGACAAAGCTTTAAAACTTTCAACCTGAAAGCTGACCTTAGATCCGAGGCATCTAGGAGGAAAGGAGGAAGGGAAGGGGGGAGGGATGAGAACAAGGTATAAAGGGGAGTGCATAATAGATTGTCGGGAAGGACAGTGGGTGCTTTGGTGATGGGGGAGCTTCCAGGCCACCCCTGAGGAGAGAAACCCTACATTGTCAGAAAATCAACAAGGATATAAACCACGGTCCTTCATTAAAAATAATCAGACTTTCAGGTACACTGAGAGTCACTGAGTCAGAGTCTTCACTTCACAATATCCCCAGGCATTTGCACACAAATAGAAGCTGAGGATCACAGCCTTAAAGCTCACTAATGTCAATAAACTCCTGTGCGGTAAATGGCTTGGACAGGCTATTTCTGTCTTTAGCCTCTATGACCAGCACCTGCGGTCCTGTGTGCTGCCCATGATTGTATGTCTAAATCCAATGGGTCTGTGCATGTCTGAGTGGACTCACCTGGGCCTGGTAGGAGAGGCTAAAAGGACTGTCACCCTGGGGGTGGGTGTTGAGAAGAAAGGAGAGCAGGAGGGGAATGAAGAGGGGATGCCAGGGATGGACCCAGGGAAAAAACAAAGATTCCCGTGGGGCTGGGAAGCAGGCGAGCTGCTGCCCCTGCTGCCTAACATGCCTGCTGGCCATCCAATGTGCCCAGTCTCCCTTTCTGGTGCCTGTGGACCTGGTTCGCTGAGAGCATGAAAGCGTAAAATCCACAACATTCTCCTTTAGCTGCTAGAGCTGATAAAGAGCCTATTGATGAGACTGCTTGCAGTTGACATCTCTTTGGTTCTTCTCAAGATGTTTGACTTGGCTACACAGGGGGATCCTCAGAAATCCCAAACTCTAGGGCCATCTAGGTCTTGTTCCTGAGGTTTCTCAAGGAAGTGTTCTGGAGTGTGGTCTTGGTTTAGACCTTTCAAAGCTCCCCAGGAGACTAGCCCACTCACCCAGGGTTGAGCAAGAAAGACAAGAGAGCAAGCTACAGACAGACTAACAGACTCTTCAATACAGGGTCACCTCTTCCTGATTCCAAACTCAGAGCTCATTCTGCTGCCTCACTGAGCCTCACCATGAGACAGAATTCTAGAGAACCTTCTGGAATAACCTTTTTTTTTTTTTGGTGCTATTTTCTTCCTTTTTCTTTCCCCTCTTGAAACAATTGGCCTGCTATCCCTGAGTGAGGCAACACGGGGACTGCATTATAATTGCTTGTTAATGTCAACTGGCTGCTGATGGATCTGCTCTCTGCAGAGGGCTTTCCTGTAACAGACAATGCTGCCATGCAGGACTTGTGACTCTGCTGATGGAGATCGATACTCCATTATGGAAGCAGTCGGCCAGCGGACCCCATGAGGCCTCACCTCCTGCCTTTGGGCACCCTGGTTCTGCAGAGAACTCAGGTTGGAACTGTGAGGACTGTGGGAAGGGAGCTGCTAATGAACCCACCAGAGCTCTACGCCTCCAAGGCAGCAGATTCATGCATAAGGGCAGAGCAGCACAGCCTCAGCCTGGTACACTGAGCTAGCTTGCAGCCTTCTCACATGCACAGCCAGCCACATCCCCTGGGAGGCACAAAATGAATAAGTAAAAGAGAATTCAGACTTTCCCCTCTGCCCACCCCTCCTCTCTCTCTCTCTCTTTCTCTCCCTCTCTGAATTCAGGCAGCCTTGCAGCAATAGTGATAATGAAAATCACCTCTATTCATCTAACGTTTACACTATGTCAAGAAGTCTGCTGAATTCTGGTATTCATTTTCTCACTTATTTCTCATGACACTCAAAGTCGGGGCTTGATTTTGAAGAGGAGAAAACTCAGGATCAGAGAGGGGATATGATTTGCTCCAAGTCACTCTTCCAGCAAGTGGTAGATAGAATGGGATATGAACCAAGACATATCACTCATCAAAACCCCTGCTCTTATGACCACATGGTTTGGCCTCCCAATACATGTGTGAGACAGCTCTCAGGGTACCCATGTCGGGGGGAAAATAGTCATATTGCAAATGACTACACATGTCACTGGAACATTTCCTATTGGATTTTTTAAACATTGGCTAAAATTTATAAGCATGCAGTGCACAGATCTTCAGGGTGCTACTTGATGAATAGTTTGCAAGTATATGCACCAATCTGGTCATAGCTCAGTTCAAGTTATAGAGCATTTTTGTCATCCCAGAAGTTTCATCATTCTATCTTGGTCAGTGTTCACAAAGGATGTAGTTAATATTTTGCTTTCTATCAGCATAGATTAATTTGGCTAAACTTCATATAACTTGAATCAGAGAACATGTGTTATTTGTGTCTGGTTTCCTTTTGATTTATTTTTGAAAATCACCCATGCTCTAGCCTGTGTTAACAGTTTCTTACTTCTTATGGCTATGTAATATTCTGCTGTATCTATACAAACAAACGGGTTCATCACAATTTATTTCCTATGAGCCTGTACATGAACATTTGTGTTGGCTTTAAATCAGATTCTAAATTCCCTTTGGGAAGGACAAACTTTATCTGATAGTGTGCACTCCAGCCCAAAGATTCTCATTCTTCACCAATTGCTAACAGAGAATGAGAGCGGAGGAAAGGATTTTTAAAATGTTTGTTGATGGCTGGATTTTCTGACTGAGAATGTAGTCTTATAAAAGTATCTGAAATGAAAATTCATAATCTTCTGTAAGTAACTAAAGATACTTTGGCTTTTATGTCTATAACAGAGATCTTCTTATTTTTAAAATCTGTTTACCCCAAGCTAAGCTCATTGTGTAGGAGCTGAGGAACATGGAGCTTTGTGAGCTGGGATAAACTAAGATATTCTTCTATTTCCTCATCTGGAAAACAAGGATAATATAACCAGGTCAGTCCCCATCCTAGATATTTATAGAGTTGTGAATATTAAAGCTATAATTCTTTGTTAGTCATGGTGTACCTTTGTTGTTCGTTAATTTGATAGACCAAATCTTCAAATATTCCATGATTAGCAACATTTTCCAAAATACTTTCTTAGACATCCTTAGTAAATGTGTCCCGCTGCCACTAAGTGCAGGTTTTCCTCACTATCAGAAAGTACAATATTCCCTGATATGATTTGGTGTGTTATTTTGGGGGACTGAGAATGCTCAATTTTTGTCTATATAACTAGTAATAGCATTTCCAGACCCCCAAAATACCACCAATCATACCAAATAGGAATGTTCTAATTATGCATAGTGGGGGGGAAATCTGTAGCCTGTTAAAGAATTGGAGGCATCTCAGAAAACGATTGAATTTCTAGCTTCCATTTACATTTTTGGGTGTCATCTCTTCTCCCTCCACCTTGAGTTATTCCCCAAAAGACTGACCTTAGTGGAGTAACTTATAGGTTCCAAAGTCTCTGTTTTCCAGCAGCTCAGATGGGGGGGGGGAACACTAGTAGGGTGTAAGAAAGAGGGAAGAGAGTGGAATATTCCTCTAGCTCCCTTTCTGCAGTTTATCTTGACCAATGTACTTAGTACCTTTGGCATCAGGTTCCACTACATATTCTATGTTCTGGCTTTTCCCACCTGGGGGTGTTACATCTATCATTAATCCTGGGGTATTGCTATATTCCTTTGAATTTATCGGTGCTCTCTTCAAATCTTTGTAAATAACATTTTTTGAACACTCTTCTTCAAGTTACCCTAACTTGACTATGCCCTTTGTGACCAGGGGGTCCCTGACCCATCCACCAAGCTCTATGACATCACAAACCCTGTGTCACCCATCCTGGCAATGACATACCCACTTCCCTATTTGTCTATTACCTAAGATGATGATGATGATGTAGAATTAGTGGGGAGTCCAGGGGGAAAACACTCCTTCTTTTCACCAACTCCAGTGCTTCCAAACTGTTTTCTCAGAATTCTTGAGCTTGGCAAAGAGAAAACTACTGTTTCTGTTATACTGAAAGCTAGAATAGAATCTGGTTGTGGCCTTTCCGTGAATTACATTTGGAGATGGCCCACTTCATCAGAGATGGAGTCGCCATAAAGCATCTCTCTTGGATGGCCCAGGATTATGAAACTTGGTGATTCTGATCAAATAAGGCCTTTTGGCAATACTTTCCCATTTACTGAGGGTAGTCAAAGCATTTACAAGATAAGTCACCGCATGAGTCCTCAGGACAAATATGGTCGACGAAATCCTCTTATGTAATGAGCAGATCACCTTCACTGCATGATGCGGTATTTTTGCGTGTGATTTGGGGGTGGGGGGAGGTAGTGGTGGAGATTTATCTGTTGAAATAATGCATTTTAAAAACAAAGATATTCTTCTATTTCCTTGTCTGGAATCTTATCAATTGAATATTATTTTGGTAAACCTTTTGCAGGTGAACGAGTTTGTACTGACTCTTTAGGGAAAGAAACATTTAATTGTGTGACTATAATCCATCTTTGCCATTCTCCCCTCCCACTCTTTGTAAAATGGGTCCCCAACCCATAAATCTTTTACCTTCAAAACTGACTTTATTCAATCTCTCTTTTCTTCCCAGCACCAGCGACCCATATCAGGATCCTTTTGCCTCTCATTGTGATGAGCGCCAAATTCTTTCAATGACTGTCTCAGCGACAGCGTCAACCTCCTCTAGGCCGCCATCCATAAGGCCACCAATACCCTCCTTCATCAGAGAAGCAGTCCTGCAAAACATCTTTTTAGCGTGAATTGAACTACTCAACAGTGAACTATTCTCTACATTCTTCAGCATGACCCTGGGGGCCTTCTCCCTCCAGCAGCCCTAGACAGAGTACTGCCTGGTCACCAAGATGGTGGGCACAGCTTTGTTCTGTGACATCCTTAATGGGTAAGAGTGGACAGAACGTAGCATTCACAGTGGGGTAAGAAACCCCAACACAGACGCGCCCAATGGTCAATGATTCTGTCTACAGGGTACACACATGGCACGTTGGTCCATCTGCCTCATCTTCCCAGTGAATATTTCTGAGAACTATTCTATGATAATGTGGATGACACTCAAGGCTGTGTCTGCATGGCAGAAACCCAGTGCAGAAAGATTTTTGATGGTCTGAGGGCATTCCCACACAGCATCCTTCTTCAGTGGAAAGTATTATTCTCCCTCTCATGTAATTGGAGAGAAAACTGATATGAAGTGAGAGTAGATAATCAACACAAAGAAACTTTAGTTTTCACAGGTTGGTAACAATGGGACACAGAAACCAGTCCTTGGTTTGATTTCCTACTTCTCTGGGACCTGTGACTTGATTTCTGCTCCAACTGATCTGATGAGTGGTGTCATATCTTTTTTTTTTTTAAAGCGTTGTCCTGGTCAGGCTGAAGGAGTTGCCAACCCTCTGTCTGCTGGGTAGCAAGATTCAGGAGGGATGAATGCTTTTCAGGTGTCTATTTTCAACTATGTGTACAGGTGCATGTTTTTGTAACACAGAAAGGAAATTTTGGTGGAGACATTCATGCTGACTTGAACTACCCAGTTCAGAACTAATATGTGATACTATCTGTAGTTCAGAAAATTCAGATAAGACTGGTTTAAAAGGGTGGAGAAAGCAAAGATAACATACTTTTCTCCAAGGCAGACAAAGCAAGACATTTTCTTTGTTACTTCCTGCTCTTGCGTGCCTCCTTCTTTCATTCTATACTGAGTGCCTAGTGTATGCCCGCCTGATGGCTGTGGATAAAGATAAACATTTAAGTCTCAGAGGCGCTTCCTAGGTGTTCATTAAGATACAAGTTGTTGCAGTACAGTGCAATGGGCCAGTGTGATTCTCTGGGATACAGAGGAATGCAGGAAGGAGGGGAATGAGTAGTATTTTCTCAGGGAACGTCTCCTGAGTAGCAAATCTGCACTGCTGGTGGAGTAGATATTCTTGTTTAAATCTTCCTGGATCCGCAGGAGGGACAATGACAACGTCCTCCTGAGTCTCAGAGAGACCAAGCAATCTTGCCTAAGTCACACAGTGAGAAGTAGAAGTTCTTATTAAAGCTGATTCTGTCGCTCAGCTTTGCCAGCAGGCCTGAGACTGCCTGGTTCATGCATCAGCTGTGTGCTGAAGGCTGAAAGGGAGTTGCCAGTCCGAGAGGCTGATGGGTATTCCAAGTGAGGCAACCCGATGTGTGAGCAGTCGGAGAAGCCAAGCATTCACAGAAGCCTGGATAGTGACCGTCTTTCTCTGTGGCCATACTGGAGTCCACTGGGAAGGGCAGCGGGGTAGGGGAGAATGGGTAGGAAGCAAGAACTAACAGTGCAAACGGGCCCATTTGCACAGGACTTTGCATCTCCCATGGGAGCCTGGCACTAGAAGACTCTAGCCCGGGGATTTTGTTTGTTTTGTGCTAGTTGTTAACTTATCACACTTCCTTTTAACATTTAGCAGAATAAAGGATATCCTGAACGCCCGCTGACCAGCGAAGCAGGCAGCGCAGCACCACGGAAGGAAAAAGGCCCTGCTTTGGGTGTTACGGGCCATGCTTGTTTCTTGACTCTCCATTTAGACCCCTGTCCTCTTTGGAGAGTTGTTTAACCCTTTGGGGCACAATTACCTGGGTGTGAGTGGGGCCAGTCTCCAGGTCTATGCTTAGAGCCAAGCTTTACAGATAGCGATGGTCTGGCAATTTACAGGGTCCAGTTTCCAGTTCTTGTCCTAGCTACAGGCATCGTGGTGGCCTGTGGGGTCAACGGCAACCTGCTACTCCTTGACTGGGTTTCTAGCAGGGAAAGAACAACAATGCTGTTTGAATGTCATCTTTTTTTTTGGGTGGGGGCAACTGTTTTGAGGAAATTCTCTTTCTTCCCCCTGCAAGTTTTGGATGGCCTGGTATCTGCTTGGAAAAAGGTGGCACCCAGGAATCATCCTGGTCCTCACGTGACGGAATCACTTGAGATAGAGCAAAAGGAGGAATTTGCATGTGCTCATTCCAGGTACACTGATCTGGAGCCAGATGCCAGTCCAGGTGTGCTGGGTTCGAATGTCGGTGCCTTTTCAAGAGTTGCCCCAGAGGCGGTTCCTCCAAGCTAGCAGGTAGGACTCTCAGTTAGCTTCCAGCTAGGATTGAGGCAGAAGCCTGCAAGGGGCGCTGAGTGCCCTTATGGGGTCTTCGCTATGGCTTTACCAGCCAACCCTCAGAGTCAAACAGCCCCAGTTGAAATCCACCTGCATTGGAGTGAACTAACAGCTTCCAGTGAGAACGCCTTCTTCTTGGCTCCGAAAGCAAGCCAGGAATGAGGAACCAGGAAGCCACAAGGAGACGATTTTGCTACTTGGAACTTTTCCTGGAATATAGTCAAATAAGCCAAACCCTGATAGCTTTTTCTGATTGTGTGTGTGTGTGTGTGCGTGCGTGTGTGTATGCTGCACAAGCATATGCAGTTTTAAAGGAATTCTATTAAAGATCATCAGAGTGAAGATTTCTGTGAGAAAATCCCACAGTTTGGTGAAATCAGCCTCTCGGACGGATGGTGTCCGCCTTTTCTGTGGGAGGCGCCTGCAGGTAACACACCTGTCCTGCAGAAATACACTGTCAGGACGCGTTAGTGTCATCTGGGTGGATGTTGCCCACGGCTTCCTTCCCAGATTAGAAAGAAGGAAGCTGAACACCTCCAGGAGATCTTGGGAATGACATTTAAAAAGCCACAGCTGTCCCGGCTGGGTCCGGAGCCTGGGAAGCACTCAGAGTGCATATTATTTATGGCAGCAATCTCTGTCAGTGCCACATCTGGGGAGAAAGGATCAAACCCCAACAAATTTAATTAAGGCTCATCACGTAGGTGAAATTGAGATGCCAGACGAGGCAATTTGTAATGGTTAGAAAATGCCTTTCTAAACCCGAGCTAATGCATAGACTGCTGGCATCTCCCAGAGAATGCTCTGACGAGCTACACCCCAGAGAGACGACACCTTTCAGAGGTTCAGGGACCACAGAAAGATTGGTGATGGATGTTTTCCTTGGGGGTGATTATGGCTCTTTAGTCTAATAGCGCCTCTATTCATACCATATTAAGGGCTTAATAAAAACTGAAAAGGTGCTGGTGGCTTTTAAAGCTGACGTAAACTGGAGGGTTCTGTAAGAAAACCTAATATCCCTGGGAAAATAGATGGCATAAAACCATAAACAAAACACAGCTCACCGATGCATTGATAAAGGCCAAACTGGTATTACAGCCTGCTGGGAAAGAGTCCTCATTCCTGGTAGTGACACTTGTACATTTTGGGGGTAGGTCGGAAGCCAAGAGAGAGAAAGCCTTCTTGTTGGGACTTGCTGCTAGAACCTATGTAGGCCATGCCAAACCCTTCCCTCATTAACTATTTGACTCTTCCTACAGGCTCAAACATAGTACCTGGGCAGTTGCGAAATGAGAACAGTTGTGGGACAAAGAACACATTGTTAAATTGCAGCGTTGCACAGTTATTGCCTGGAGCTCCAGGTTAAAGGAAACTGAATGAGGGTATTGGCTGGCACTGTGGGTATACACAGCCTGGTCTAAGGTCTTGATCCTGAGAAACTTGCTGGGTTCCTGCCTTTGATTCAGAGAAAGCAGCCTTCTAGCTGGGGCAGACTCCCTCCCCCACAGAAAATAAAATAAAGTCAATAGCACATAAAAATTCTTTGTACTTTTTCAGGGCCTTTCATCTGTGGAGCTCAAAGCACGGTGAGGGCCATTAACTCTGGCTACACCCCTTAGTGGTAGGTGGAGAGTTTGTTCGTCCTTCTGTTTTATGTATGGAGACCTGAGATATGGAGAGGTGAAGCAATTTTAACTGGGATCCCCCAATTGCTCAAGGGTGGAGCAAAGAACAGGAATTGACTTTTCTTATTCCTAGTCTAGTGCCCCCTATAGGGTATATTGGGAAATGCAGCTGATTGAAACACCAAGGTGAGCATGGAAATAAAATCAGACATTAAGATCATCTTTGGTGGTGGGTGTGGTGTGTTAACATACAGCTGAAGAAATGTGAACAATATCTCTAAATTATATACAGTGTTGTCCACCAATGTTACCTCCAATAATGAATACAATTAACAAAAAAGGATGAGGAAAAGAAATTTGAAATCATTTATTTGATGTCCTCATTCCCCACATGAGATATGAGACTTGGTAAATTGATGTGAAGTTCCAAGGTCAAATATGTGCTTAATTACAGAGAATCTAGAATCTTGTCTTTTAATTTTCTGTCCAAGGTGGTTTCCACTTCAATGTTACAGTCTTTACACGTTTGCATCAATGTTGCAAACTTTAAAAAGTACCTAGTAATTTAGTTGTTGTACACTTTTGATGATTATTTGATAACCTCATACTTCATTTCCCCTGTTCTCAACTTTGTGTTTATCTTTCACCTTTCAGTTCAAGACCCAGAGCATCCAAGAAATTCCACTGTTCACTTTGAAACAACTCTGGTCTACTATCTCAATGCCACATTTTCCTGGAGATTAGGAGTCATTTTCTACTAAGTGGCTGTTGTTTCTGACCTTTTTGATTCCCCAGCTCTCACAGACTATGATCCTTTGACCTCTTGTACCACAGCATCCAAGGCACTGACCATAACCCACGATACAACAGTTTCTCTCCCACTAGGCCCTCCTTCAGTCTACAGTGGATCAGTGATAACATCACATTACATGATATCGTTCCAGCAGTTATTTTTTTCTTTTTTCATTACTCATTTTGTTGTTTACATATTTATGTATATATTTACATATATATTATATGTAAATATATTACATAATTGCATTCCCCAGGGTTCTCCCTCCATCTTATCACCCGTGAACCTTCATCTTCTTCTTCTGTGCTCCTCCCTTCCCTGATTTCTCTCTCCCCTCACCACCCACTCCTAGTTGCTTGCCCAAGTTCTCTTCTTAGCTTATTTTGACTTTTTGTTGGCTTTTTGATTCTTATTCCTATATCCTATTTTTGGTGAGGCCATACAGTTTTTTTTTCTTTCTGACTTCTTGCTGCTAATATGATTCTCTCTAGGTCCATGTTATTACAAATGCTTCATATATGTCAGTGTTGATTGCTGAATAATATTCCACTGTGTAAATAAATCATATTTTTTTCAACCATTCATCAGTTTGGGGGCATTTGGGTTGTTTCCATATTTTGGCTATTGTGAATAGTGCTGCAATGAACATTTGGGTACAGGTATCTTTTTGAATTAGTGTTTTGGTGTCCTTTGGGTAGATTCCCAGAAGTGGGATTGCTGGATCGTATTCAAACAGTTAAGAGTTGCCCATTTGAACACCGTTTTAGTAAGTGAAAGGTAGAGGTGAGGTTATTTTGCCAGGTTCTCACTGTTTGGTGAGTTTTGTGGAAGCTGATTGCCCTCCAATTCTGTGCCCTTTTGCTCCTTCACAACGCTGCCTCTTGTGAAAGCATGGACCATGGGTTCTATAGGTCTTTCTTTTCCACAGAGACTAGTATGATGGTGGCCCCTGATACCATTCCAATAATTTTGAATCAAAATGAACCCAAATAATTAGGTGATACTGCTGGTGACTAACCAAGAACTTGAATATATCTGCTTCCTCCTTCCACTCATGGGGTTGACTATATGTGTTATAGACATCTGCAAGTCTCTTACCTAGTGACATCTATCTTCAAATTCCTGCTTTTCTTGGGAAAATCATGGATTACAATGGGTGCATGAAGATGGGAATCACTCAGGAAAACTTGTCCAACTATCCCTTCCCTTATACAATTATTAAAATGGCCCCTGTGTAAGTTTAAGTAACACTCACTCCTGTTACCAATATCTTCATGTAGATACATGCTCACATTCACTGAGGCTTATTCATGGTTCATATAACAGTCTGGCAATCACAGGTGAACAGTCAGGTGAGTCTACTCCATGTGGTTATTGAAGGACACAGGTTGTTAAACAGGCTACTCTGAGCTCTTGCTTCCGAGGTTGCCATGGAGATATTTACCCTGGCCATTACAGGGGAAGAATCTGGAGAAGTATGTGTTGAGGACTGCTTTGGACTAGATCTGGAAAGGATGTTTCACATGCCTGAAAGTCCTGTGGTCACACTTGAACTGCAAGGGAGGCTGAGTAGAGAAAATCAACCATAAGCCCAGGAGCAGAGGGAAAATTTTGTTTTGAATTCAGATCACTGATGCCATCCTATTAGAATGTCCTTGTTGGGGGGTCCTCTTTGGTTCACCCATTCATTTACTCAGAATCTTTATAATAAATAGCTGAGGACTGTGTGGCCAGAAAGGACTTCCTTGAGAATGTGTTTTCTGAGCTGAGAGTAGGAATGAACTAAACAGTTGAAGGGTGAGATCTGGGGAAGAAAATTTCATTGCCAGCCTCAAAGGAAAATGCATGAATACACAAAGCAATTTCTACCCTGGAAGCTGGAGAGCAGTGTTACAAAGTCATGGTTTGAGCAAGTAGTAAATCTTCAATGAAGCAATTGCCTGTCTTCTCTGGAGTAATAGCTTTGGCAGTGGCCAGTGGGCAGGTTCTAAGACACCCTCTACGAGCTGGGAGGGGTGAGCAATCTCTCTGACACTCTAGTTAAGCACACTGCCGAGACCCCTGGGGCTGATGGGAAGTGCCCGCCCCATTAAGGAACTCAGCTGGGACGGATGGTTGGGAGCCTTAGGTCCGCTGATGGTTAATTAAATACATCACTGCCTGACCTCAAGCTGTTCTGCTACCACAATTAATATCGAGAGCCTTCAGTTTGCTCTTCTGGAGCATGTCTTACCATGCTGATGGCACTCTGGTTGTGTCAATAGTCACTGAACTGTGCTCTGTTCTGTCATAGCATGTTAGGAAGACACCCTACAATAACAGGGTACAGGAAATCTGGCACAATCTGAGGGAAAAGTAAGCCTGAGAAAAGGAGGGAGAAGAACAAAGTCATTTATTTGTCAGATAATGAGCAGGTTGGACATTTTTCGTTTTGGAAATGGCTGGTTTCCCAGGGCTAACACCCCACAGGTAGCAGAGCCCTGGGTATAATTTGAAATGAGGTGTGATCCTATTGCAACTATAACTTGATATATGTATTTTAAAGGTATGTCCTGCCAAAAGGGATATTAATAAGGTATTGCACCATTTCTCTTCCTGTAGCTTATGTGGAAATACTGGGTCCAAATGAGTTTCTTTGGGGTTTTGAGAATTAGGCTGTGGGACAATTACCTATATAAGTTATTTTCTGACACAAGTTCTGTGGTGGGAATGACAAAGTTTATTTCAAAAGTGCATTGAGTCGGGCTATCTTTTCCACAGTTAGAGTTGGTTTGTAACTGTCAAATATTAATAATGATGTCACTTTTCTGGGTCTCCATTTCTCCATTTAGGGACAGGAAACATACCCATAGGTGAGAATATTGAAGAGGCCTTTTCTAACTCTCAGTGTAGAGGCAGATGGATTGGAGGGAGTGGTCAGATAGGTTGAGAGCCAGGTGGGCATAGGGCTTCTCCCATCTTGGAATTTAGCTGCTTCCTTTCGTTGGTGCTGACATGAGACTTTCCTCCTCAGGAATGCCTTCCTTAGTGAATTTGGAAACCAGGCATCTTAGTTTCATTCAGTTGTGGTTTGCTTAGACTCACTAAACATAAAGCAATACAATCTATGGAAGGACAGGTTTGACAGGTTGGAAATTTAGTAGTCCCATATGTTAAAATATGTAATGATATGAATATAAGATATTGATCCACACTCTGAAAAGCACCTCCCGACGCCTGGTGACCACTTTGAAAACTTTTAAAGGCACCAGCAATGGAATCTCTACCTGTCCCCTACTCCATCCTGCTCTTGTAGACTCATACCAACAGTCAAGTTTTAGGGTTTGTTTTGTAAATTCTTTGTATGGTATCTCTATATTCCACATGGAAGGGAATAGTGCGATATTTACTTTTCTCCTTATTTTTTTGCTTAGTATAACCCCATCCAGTTCTAGCCATGTTATTGCAAATGACAACATTTCATCTTTGTTACAGCTGAGTAGTATTCCATTGCATATTTGTAGCATACCTTCCTGCCCCCCGTCTCTGTCCTTGGGATCTTAGATTATTTCTACGACCCGCCTATTGTAAATAGTGCTGCAAAGAACATAGCAGTGCACATATTAGGGTTTTTGTATTTTTGGATAGATACCTGGGAGTGGAATTGCTGGCTCAAACCTAGGTCTACTTTTATTATTTTGAGAAACCTCTGAACTCATTTTATAGGGGCTGGACTAGTCCATATTTCTGTCAACACTGAGTTTTTTGCATTCTCACTAACATTAATATTTCTGGTCTTTTTGATTTTGGTCATTTTCACATGTCAATTGAACTGCCACAGATGCTAAGGTGATTTTCCAATGCGCATCTATGCAGAGCAATGACTGTGTTTGAGGAACCTTGCCCGCTCAGTGACTTCTGCATCCCTGGCCTAGTAGGCTGTGCTGGCTGCAAAGACATGGTCTTGGGGAGACATCACTCTGGCTTAGTGAAGACACGACAGTCTTCAGAGCTGGACTGGCATCAGGGTTTGCCCCAACTTCAGTGTGAGACAAGTGGGGTCAACTTTGCTTGGGTGGGGAGTTGCCAGGATGGATGTGGAGACCTGAACTCCAAGTTGAAGAACAAATAGAACAAAAAAGAAGGTCGCTCAGGACAGCGAAACAACAGAGATGCATGAAAGGGTGGATGAATTCAAGGTTTTTGAAAATGTTTGAATAAAAAATGAACTTGGGGTTGATTAGAAAAGAACAACAACAACAATTCTTATAGTCATAGCATACTCACTGTGTGCCTGATAGTATCCTAAACACACCATGTATTAACTTCCTTAACCTTTGTCAGGTAAATATTAGAATTCTTATTTTATGAAAGCAAGATATAAACATAGTTATTTCTTCTGGTATCAGTGGAAGTTGGTAAGTGACATCTTGTACTAGCCTTATAAGGATGACAATATACCAAAAATGAGTAATGGTGCAGAGATTACAAGAAAAGGTGATATGTGCTAAGGATTACACATTAGCAGTGCAACCCACAGTGATGGCAATAAGCTTTTGTCTGGGGAAGGACCTCCAATACTACTGTGCAGGAAGTCATTTATCTTGCCCATTCCTCAGGGCAGCTTAGAACAGCAAAACAGCTCCTATGGGAGCTAGTGGAGGTAGGTGTCAATCAAAAAATATTTGTAGGCACTCCTTTATGTCAGACAATGAGTAAGTAGACAGAAAAGGATTTAATGTTGGCCTGCTCTTGCACTTGTTAGCACCTATCTTATAACGATCCTAAGCCAACTCTGAGTCCCCAGCAAGATAGAAATCATGGTCAATGTGTGAACAAAAGGTGGATGGGTTGGGTTGAGAGCAGAGAAACTGCCTGGGATGTTTGCATGTAGGCAAGTGTCTGAGGCAAGACTTGACAGAAGGAAGCCTGACCTTGCAGGATGAGTATGGGTTTGATGGATAATTTATTGGCAAAGAGAATTTTGTGACAATTCAGACCTATGGGAGGTCATTCCATGTTTGGGAACTAGAAAGTTAACAAGATTGAGCAGCCAGAACGGCCCCTGATGCATAGCAAGTGCTTCATGATTTGAAATGAATGAGTAAAACTGATAAATGAATGGTATCAGTGGTAGGGGGTTAAAGTTGACGAAGGTGCAGCCCAAAGAAGATGGGCTTTATCTTGTCAGCATTAGCTGTTACTTTTCTTGAACAATGATAGAATATCATCACATTTATGGCTTGACAACCATCAATGACTTATTCTTGCAACTGTATGGAATGTGGAGTAGAGGTGATCAACTTAGCATGGTTTAGGCAAGAGGGGAAGTGGAGATGAATAGGAGGACAGGTTTGAGAGACACTTGGGAGAAGAATTCACAGGAGACTGGTGAATACAGTGTCATGTAGAGGTGGAAGTCACAGCAGTAGTTGATCTCAGTAGACAGTGGTTTTGAATACATGAAATTTGATGACGGATCCAGTGTCTTACTTACAAGCACCCATGGAAATCAATTTAGACCAACATACACCTGACTTGTGTCACCACTTATCAAACAAGGAAGCCTTAATTGGAGATGAAGTTTTAGAAAAGGGGTGAAGTAACTATTTTAAAAATACCAAGAGATTGTGTGTGTGTGTGTGTGTGTGTGTGTGCATGCACTAGGTTGAAACACTTAAGAAAAGTATTTTAGCAAAAATAGAGGGACATGGGCTATAGAGCAATAACATACTTTCTTTTTTTTTTTTTAACAGAACTCAGTGTTGGAGTTCATTCACAGGAAAGTGATATTCCTAAATAGAGAACAAGGCTGCCTTCCTCAGTATCTATCCAGCTTCCCTGGTGTTGGGTGGGGAAGAGCTTTGACAAGAGCAGTGCATCACCATCCATCAGCCATGGCCCATTGAATGGGTATTCCACTATCTCCATGATTTTTCCTTTTCAACTCAGCACCTATAAGCAGAAGAAAAAAAATTGAAACCATGTGATTTTTGCCTTGCTGGTCTAAGCTCTGGCTTAATTTATGCCTTTAATTTTCTTGTTAATGAATAAGTGTTGCCTTACATTCTATTTCATGAGTGCCCTGAAATTGAGCTTAGATACTACACTTGGATAGGCATCTGAGCCCTGCTGACAGTCCCTATGATGTCACAATTTGAGCCGAGTCCCCTCCAGAGAAGGTCAAGCTTCCATGCATGGAGTGTGTCAGCCTTTCCTCTATCTGCTGGTGTTATGCTCTTGTGGGTAAGGCTCATTCTGCTCAACAGCACCTCCATTATGCTCCTTGGTCACCTCCACTAAATACCCAGCATTCAGCTGCTAGGAAGATTGTGATGCAAGGAAAAGAACATGGGCTCTGTGTAAGCAACCATGTTCTGTCACTTAAGGAGTGAGTTGATGTTGAAAATTTACTTAATAACCGAGATGGGCCCAGTCCAATGGGAATACAAATCCCCTTCCTCTGAAGATCTTTGTGGTGATTCAAATATGGCCCTTCATAATAAAATCATGCAGAGGGGTTAGCACCTTTCCTGGGACACAGGGAATGCTAAGTAAACATTGACTGTTGTCCATTGTCATCACTAGAGCTTCAGATGAGGGAGAGACCAAGCATCTTCTTGGAGAAAGAGTTTACTAAAATCTTGAAGGATGATAAGATTTGAGGTAGATGTCCCTGTGGCTGGAACCGGCACCTTAAAACCTCTCCCTGAAGCAAAGGCTCAGGCAGAGGGTCCTCAGAGACACCAGGGATAGAGATGTCCTCCCCTGGAAGTGACTTCTGTTGTCACCACTATGAAGCTCAGTCTTCTGCTCTCTCTTGAGTGAGTCTGGGGAGCGCTGGTCTGCAGCCCACCTCCACTACCACTTCCTTCTCCCACATTTCTTCTCCCACTTGGTTCCTCCCTGTTCTCTCTCAGACATTAAACTTTGGGCCAAAATCTGTGGGAGTCCATTGTCCAGTTTCTTTCTATCAGGCTTAGAGTTGTTGAAAGTGCCTAAACTCTTCCTCCCTTCTTTCCTGGCCCTTTTCTCCCTTTCTCTGTCCCTCTCTCTCAGTATTCTCTCCCTCGTCTTATATCCTTCATAGTCTGGTGAGCTTCTGGATATGGTGAGCCTCCCTTGGCTTTGAATTCCATCTCTGTCATTTATAGAGCATGAGTAGGTTTTTCTGTCTCTAAGCATCAATTTTCTACTCTCTAAAATGAGAAATTAAATTATACTTGCCTCATGGAACTCTCAGGACAAACAGTTGTGCTAATAGATGTGAGGACACCCATTAGCATTCTGGCCTTGACAAAATGAAGAAAAGCTCAATACCTGATTCCTGCAGTTATTAATCATCAAACATTTGTCTTAGAAAAAATATATGTGGTGTGTGTGTACACATATACACACAGATACATTAGATACATATAGCAGTGTAGTTTGAAAAGTATTGTGGGTGCAGAAACTATGGAAGCTTTCAAGCAGGAAGCTCCAGAACACAGAAACACCATGCGTTTGTCACATACACACCTTCATCCCTACTGCTGCTGTTCCTTTGACAAATGACCACTGGTTCTGAAGGGCATTTTTGGCCACAAGGCCTTGACTGACTTTTCCTTCTACTCCTCTTTCCCATCTCTGTGCCCAGAAATGTGCTGGTAAATAACAGAAACTTGGCACAGACAGCCCTTGCTGCCTACATTGACTCAAAAATAAGTAAAGGTCAAATTCTAAAAGCCTAGACTGTTTGGCCACCTTGCTTAAAAAGTTAATATCAGACCACTATCTTCAAATTCTCCAGTGATGGCAAAGCTTCCTGCCTGCACAGCTGTGTTGAATCAGTTGGGAGAAGAACCCCCAAGACATTTGAGCCATGTCGATGGTCTGATCAAACCCAAATCAACAATAGAATGATCCACATTTTGTGAATCAACTTACTGTAAGAGATAAAGGACATTTCATTGATAGGAAATGACCTTGTCTGTCTCGTTTATGCTTGGATTGGCAGCATCCTCATAACTCAATAGACCATCAGTTAATACTGGTGAATCACCAAAGGAATCAATGGGTGTCTGGAGAAGGAGCCGGCCGAACAACTGCTGCTAAGATATATTGAGTGCTTATTTCAGTCCAGAACCTTCTCAGACATTACCTTGCTTAACCTAAACAACACATTTTTATGGTAGGCGCAGTCATTTCCATGCTGGAGATGTGGCACCTCCAGCTGAGAAGTGAAATCCCCAGCAAAGACCACACACACCCTGGTCTGGGTCTCAGCATCTCTGTGCCTGGCTGTAGTGCCATCTCTGTTCTCACCAGAGGGTGACAGAAAAAAAATTCCAAGCTCAACTTTTGAAGTTGGCCTAAAATGCTTTAGCTATTCTGGTGATTCTGTATTGAGGAAGAATAGAGTCTTATGTTCTGTAAACTTTGCCTCAGTTTCTCCATTTGGAGGTGGAAATGATGAAGCCTGCCTCGTCTCTGGAAGATGATGTGATTTAATTAGGGTAATGGTTGGAAACAGTCTTTGAAGTGAGACAGTGCTCATTAATATCAGGGCTCACAAGGATGTTTCCAAATAGGATATCCTTGTCTTGAAAGTTGATGGCCTGGGATGAGCCCCAAGGCCCCCCAGAGGGAAGAGAAGGAAGTATTCACATCGGGTGCCTAATTCAGCCCATATGGTTTTGCAGTGATTCCATAAGTGAGGAGGAGAGAGAATGATCCCATCTCTTTAACTTTCAAGTGTGGGAACATTAGAGTTTGCTCCTTAATGATTATAACATTCAGGAATGTTGGCACCTTTTCTTCCTGACTTCACGTTATGAAACCCAGGGAGTGTTGAGTAACAGGATGTACGTTCATGCCATTTTCAGTTTCTTTAGGGGTTCATTTTGGGAAACCTTCCTCCAAGCAAGCACTTCAGTGGTTAGACACGGAACTGCCCTTTAACCTCAGGGCTGTTGCCTCCAACGTGGAGTAAAGGTCCTGGTGTGTGGGGTAAGAGTTGGATCCTGTTCCCCATCAGTTAGGAGCCATTGTGTACAAGTGTGCTCCCCGATGGAAAAGGATTAGATCCCGGACAGTCGGGAACAATATGTTCATATTGCAAAATCTTGGTACGATCTGGTCTTGGGCAGATGGGGATTTGATAAAGCTCTCTTCTTGGCTGCAAAGGTCAGCATTTACATACTGCTCAGCACTCTGCCATATCCCACCCTGGCAAGCCCCTTTGAACACTGCAAGGCAACATTTAGAGAAATGCCTTTGACCCTGTTAGTGTAGCCTAAGGGCTGTGGATCAGGAAACTGACTTTGCCTCCCAGTTGTGTTTCCTTGAGTAGGTGATCCCAGTTCTGCAAGCCCACGTTTTATCATTGAAAAGCGGAGCTCTCACACTGGCTTCTGTTATCAGCTAGGTTTTTGTGGTTCTGGAGTCTTCCCATCTTTGTCATTTCTGTTGGTTAGTCTTTCTGTTGAGTTAGAGCAGAGAGATCTATGATCATATCGAGTCACAGGGCACTGGAGGCAGTGATGACCGCAACGTGAATCCAAATTTTGGATGACCCCGGGGAAGTGGTTGAGTTGTAAGACTTTGCTCCTCCTTCTGGAAAAGATGGATGAAAATGACAGTAACTACTTAAAAGGGTTAAGGAAATGAAATGAGATAGTCACAATGATGTACTGAACACAAACCCAGGAACATTGTAAACCCCTCACAGATTTAATAGTCATGGTTAGCATCCTCATGGTTAGGGAAATGATTAGACAATTATAAGCTTATGGCCAGGCAGAAAGTATCACTATCTTTACATTTTTCTTTTTCTTTTGGCAAGATGCAATTCTAAGGCTTACAAATTCTTCTTCGGGAGAATGAATTATTCACCAGGTTATTGGCTTCAGCACATTTCATCCTCAGCAGGAACGAGAGAAGTGCAAAATCTGCTGGAAGCAGCTGTGGCCCACTTACTGGGTGCACTTGAGGAAATTCAGCACAGTGAGAACCTGGCTGCAACTGTTTCTTGTGAGGTCAATGTCTTTTGCAGAATAAGATCAATGTTGAAAAGACGCCTGCAAAGTGAATCTCAGCCTCTTGAAAGCTATCTTCTTATGTTTGCTTCTAAATGTGCAGATATCTTCATCCAGAAATGGGGACATCAAATCACACAGGGAAATGTAGCTGATATTTCTAGTTACTTCTTCAATGGGAAAATACCGTGTGTGATAATATGAAAAACCTTGATTGCGAAGAACTAGGTTTTCCTTGCAAGGTAGAATCTTGAGACTTGTAATTCATGCTGACAAACATCAGTCACCTGTGGATCTTTAGAAAAATACAGATAGCCAGCCATATCCCTTAGATTCCTGGTTCATAGATCTGAGTGAAGAGTAGAATTTATTTTTTGGTTGTTTTAGCTCCATGCATGGTTTTTATGGGTAGCTAATAAAAACCACTGGAAGGACAACTGTGGCATCCAAACTGAATATTAATTTAATACTAACCTGATAACCAAATGAACCGAATTCAATACATCAACTCATAAATTTCTCCTTTCTCACTTTTTCAGGCCCAGTTTTCTATACAGGGTGACTACTCACACTCAAGTGAGGAGAGAAGAGAAAGGAACACTTAAATAAAGAAATGGCATCATTTATAACAGAGTTCTTCAGAGGGAATCAAACACGGCTGTGAGAGTTACTGGGTATGTTGGTGATATTGTCTCCTCTACCAGACATGTGTGACTGTTGTTTGGAGGTTTGCTAGAGATGGCTCCCTAAGGAAATGACATTGGAATGGAAACTTGACAAGAAAACGACACTGGAATGGAAAAAGGACAAGGAGCAGTTGTGTTAGCAACTGCATTGGAGAGAGAATATTCTCAAAAGAGAAAACATAGAGTGAAGGCCCTAAAAGAGAGTAAAGTTGATAAGGAGGAGGAACATCAAGAAGACCAGTGTGCTGGGAACATGTGAATGGGAGGAGAGAGATGCAAAGGGAGGAGGAAGTAAGGTCATGTGGGTCATACTGGGTACAATCTACTGGGGAGTTCTTGTGGGACATTTAAAAGGAGGCAAGGATGATCTGAATGCTTTTCACACAGCTCATTCTTACTGCTCTATGGAGAATGAACAGTGGAAGAGGGAGCGGGAGGCAGGTAGACCAGTAGGACGCTCTTGCAGCAGTTCTTGAGAGATCTGATAGTAGTTGGTAGCAATGGGAATGGGGGAGGTGGTCCTGTTTACAATGTATCTTGGAGAAGGAATCCACAGAATGGCTGATGGTGTAGATGTGGCATGTCAGAGAAAGGGGAAAAAGATTGTGTGAGTCACTGCATGAATAGTGGTGTTAAGTGCGATGGGATAGACTGGAAAGAAGCAGGTGTGAAGGGGGATGGGCAGGTTCTGTTTGGGCCCTACTGACATCAAGCTTGTTAGGCTAATAAAGGGAAGGTGGGGGGGGGGGAGTGGCAAACACAAGTTGGAGATCCAGGGAGAGCTGGAGCCAGTGCACTAATTCTATTTAAAGTCATAGGTGAGTTTCCCCAGATAGAGTGCAGGCTGGGAGGAGAGCCAAGCACATTACTCTCTTTACAAGTTGCCAACAGTGGAGGACACAGACAAGGAGCAACCAGGTAGGTAAGAGCAGCATCAGCAGAATGTGTTTTCACCGAACCAACCGAGCATGGGTTTCAGAGAGGGGTATGCATAATTTAGCATCAAATGATCTTAGAAGTTAGTAACCTGAAGGTGGGGAATTACCCACTGACTTTGGCAAGGTGGAGAATATTGGCGAGCTTGTCAAAAGCAGTTTCAGTGGGGTGGTGGAGACCACATCTTGATAGAAGTTGTGAAAGAGGGAAGGGGGGTGAAGGGCTGAAGACACATCATTTTCTTGTCCTAAGTAGTTTGTGAAGAGAAAAAGCAGGGCAGTTGTTGAAAGGCAGCCTGAGGTGCAAAGAGAAACATTTTTTTTAAGATGGAAAATACAATAGTACATTTTATGTTAATGGGGCAATTCAGTGAGAGAGGAAACTTCGTAAGAGACAGGTGAGATCAATTCAAAAGTAAGTCTTTTTGTACACAAAAACGATAGGGTAAAGAGCACAAATTATGAGGCGGACTGAGACAGGAGAAGGAATGTTCAAAGAGGCAAACCAACAGGAAGGCACAATGCAGAGTAATAGAAACAGGTGAGCCTGATTCATGAGAAGAATCAGTAGTTATCTGACTGGATCTCCAGCACTAATGGCTTTGGAGGTGAGATCAAACCAGTTGTCCAGGAAATAATCAATATGAAGGGTTATAGATTAGATGATAAGGATATCTGAGGAAGAGGACAAAGGTTGCTTCCCAAAAGGGGGTAGAGAAATAGAGTTTTAATTTTTCAAGTTTCACAAGTTTCACTGAGATTCAAAGAGCTTTAAGCTGAGTTTATCTGTCAAGCTATTGTTCATGCTCCTGTCTTTCCAATGCATGCATGTGCACACAATTCCTAATACAATGGAAGAGTCTCAACTTGCCGAAGTGGAGGAAGAGGTCAATACATTGATAGGAGCAGAACAGAGAGAGACATAAGAGAGTCCTGGCAGAACGTCAGCCCTGCCTGAACCTCCTCAGATGACCAATGCCTGCTCTGTACAGTCTGTGCATAGAGGGATCCATCACATCCCACTTTTTCACTCCACTTGATTCAAATGGGGTTTCTGTTGTGTGACCTTTTCTTTTCAGGTAGCCCTGATCTAGTCTCAGCAGCTTATTTCACACAATGCCCAGCTAATTTGGGCTGACTGATGAAGGCTGGGGCATGGATGAACGGTGTTTGTATTTTGGTGTCACATTTGGGGATCAGTTTAAATATGCCTTTTTCGATGTTAAGGACTTTTTACTCCCATAATCTCTCCTGACTCTGGTGTTGGAGTCAATCGCTGCACACACAGAGGAATAAGCTGTCTGGGCTGTGCATGGACTAGGCTTCCTTCTGCAGGAGGTTTCCTTTTGTGATATATCCATTGCAACAGGAGTCTTGCAAGAAATCCTTGAACATGTGAGGGTCACGCTCATTCCTCTAGAGGAGACGCCTGGAAGACCCAACATAACCTTCCTCTGCTACCAGCACCTACCATTTGCATCTAGATTTGGGGGAATTCTTTGCAAAGCCACCATTGGTAGATGGTGAAGGGTGGTGACAACTGCATGAACACCAACACAGGTCAGAAGGGCTTGTCAGCAGCTCTTTCCTTTTCCACCTCCTGTCCAGGACAAGAAGAAGAGGGCCAGCGTGACCAGGCAAAACTCATCTTCCAAAGTAGGAAGTCCTTGACTTAGTCTGAGGGCTGAGTCACTGTGATTAGTATCCCTCCCACAGGGGTCAGTGTGGGTCCTGCAGTCACACTCACATCCGCCAAGAGGAGCTGAAGGAAGCAAGCCAGCTGGGGTCCTGGGTGGTGCTGGCCCGTTGGGTGATAATTTGTCTGAAGTTGCAATGTCACATTATGTTACAGGGATGAGAAGAGACACACAGGTGTTCCTCCCGTCCTGGGAGTGAGTATCTTCTGTGGTGGAGAGTGAGGAGTGGAAAGGGATGTTCATTAAGGCTTGGAGGAAAACACCTCCTGGTGTGAGTTTTGGAGACAAGGAAGGGGCATAGTTTGACCAAGGTTCAACGAAATGGACTCAACTAGGGAGATCTAGGGGAGGAGAACCAGACCCCAGGAGAGAGATGAGAGTGAGACAGGGGCCAGCATACACCAGTGGGCCGTGGGGACCTGTGCCTGGGGCAACAGCTGTCCCTGGTGGGCCACGAGGAGCAACCTGGGGCAAGAGCAGAGAAACAAGAGCAGCCTGCTCTTCCGCATTGGGGAGGCAGCTTGGAGAGTCTGATTGTGGGCATTAAATGTTGGGGGGTTCATGCGGCCACATGTATGTTACACGTGGCACATGTATGTCACATGTGATGTTACATGGATTCAACTCATTGATTTTACTTGTGGTTGTCACCTGGGAGGGATTTTGCCCCCGGGGACATCTGGTCACGTGTGAGATGTTTCAGGTTGTCCCACTGGGACTGGAGGTCAGGGGCTACCAGAATTGAGTGGGTGGGGACCGGAAGTGGGCTAATGCCAGCGACAGAAGGATATGGTCTCACTGTCAGGAGAGCCGCAACAGGGGAACTTGAACAAAGGGAGCAGAGGAGTCCGAGTGGATCCAAGCTCCACGGGTCCACTGGCTGTTGGCAGAGCCTCCCTGGGCAGCAGGCTGTCAGCCTTCCTGGGGAATTCCGCTGCGCGGTGGCACAGCTAAATATCGAACTTGCCAAGCTGACATCCAACCTTGTTTACATTCTCGTTGGCAGCTAACGAAGATGCTGCTGTGTACCGGAGCCATTATCTGCACCAAAAATAACACAGGAAAATGATTAATTTCAGCTAAAAATAGACAGGTGTTCTGCTGTGTCAACCATGATAATCAGCCGCTCAGCTAACTGCGGTGCTGCGTGGGGCGGTGCCTGGCAACTAAAGCAGGGGGAGGGGGTGTGAACTATGGGCTCAGCTGTGTCCATCGTTGCTAGCTCTCTTTTCCTTCTTTCTCTTTCTCTCAGCTCTTTGTCTTCCTATTTTGCCGTTTCTCCTCCTCCTCTTTTTCCTTCTATTTTCTCCCACACCTTTCTTTCTGAGGGCCCTTTCCCCTCTTCCTGAGCCATCTCTCTCTCGTTCCTCTAGAATCCGGGTCTCCACATCCTCCAGGCTCCGCCCACTGCCTGGAGCACAATTTTGATAGCCGGAGCTGTGTCTACTTGGATGGTACTACATGATTTAGGGGTGACTGACTGTTGGCTGTTTAGAATCATCATTTTAATGTTTTAGAAGAAAAATTCTGTATATTGAACCCATTATTTCATGGATGTTAACATTCGAGAGGAGACCATTTAAGCTAAAACCACATCAACTTAAAGAGCAAAGGTAAGAATGTAGCCCTACTGTGTGAACCAGTTGGGACAGCTGATAACTGACCATTTGTGGCTTACAGAAATGGCCATGTCACATGGTTTTGCCTAATAGAATAAATCTATACTCCTCAATGAAGGCAAAGTCCTTTTCTATTGAAAGTTTGTTTATCTTTCCATTCTGAGTTTCCGGTTTTTCCCCCTAAACAAACCTTCTGCTCTAATGAATTCAGCAGAAATTTGCCAAGAGCCTATTGTGAGTGAGGCTTCAGGTTATACTGTGGTGTGGCGGGTGTGACTTGAACTCAGTGGCCTAAAGGAGCGTGACAGAGGAGGCAGGTCCAAGGCTTCAGGAAATAGTGAGATGTGGCTTTTATATGGAAGTGGATCTGAGTGGAAACACTTAGATGTTCAGGAGAAGTCAGTGGAGAGTTTTCTTTATTATTTAATATTAAAAATTATTTTATTTTTTAGTTTTTTTATCGACTGCGCACACACATATGCACACATACATATATACATATGCACACATATGTGCACATATATTACATTGTTGTTGACCCGGATGTTCTCCCACCACCTTATCACCCTTGACCATCTTAATCTCTTGTGCCCTCCCCTCCCCCAACTTTGCCCGCCTCCCCCTCTTATGCTCTATGCTTCAGTTCTTTTGGCAGTTTTAAATTTTTCTTGTCTCTCTGTCTGTTTTCCCTGTATCCCTCAGTGAGACCATCCCATGTTTCTCTTTTTCTTTCTGGCTTCTTCCCGCTAAGACGATTCCTTCTAGCTCCAGTCATTAAAACATTATTTGAAATCATCATGTTGTCGAGCTGACTCCAGGCTAGGAGACCTGAGTCAGCTGACTCCAGGCTTCTCTTCAGGTCACTGAGCACTGAATTAGGGCCTCCATCCCTCAAACAGGAAACTCCATCCTGACCTGTAGACATGATCCCCATCCTACAATCATGGCTCTTATCCTACTTCCTTTATAAAGTCCTTATTAACTCAGTTGCGGTACTTTTGCTGAAGCCTTTTGACCTGGATGAAGCTTGGTGTCTTTTCACCTTTCTATTCTGCCCGATCACTCATCATAATTTTGAAGGGAAGAAATATTTTTTGCTTTTTTTTTTTTTTGCCCTTGATAAGTGACGCTAGTGAATATGATTAAATTTGTCTTCTAATATCTAGTACCAGCAAATGCATTTGACTTCTTTCTGAAGATTTAGCACGTTTATCAAATTTGCTTCTCAGAATGGCTGAGTGGACCAGTTTCACAAGTGCTTTCATCCTGTTCCGTAGGTCAGTCCTTCTCAATGGAGGGCAATTTTGCCGCCGGGGGACATTTGATTTTGTCTGGGGACACTGATGACTTTGATGGGACAAGTTCAGCTGGCTGGTCATGACAGAAACCAGGAAAGATACCAGATAGTCTGCAGCGCACAGAGTCCCACTGAAGAATGAGCTGAAGAATGTCAGCAGTGTAAGGGTGAGAAACTGTAATGCAGATTAGAAGATTCTAGTGCCCTCCTGAAGGCTCTGGACCACCTCTGCAATGGATCAGGAGAACCTCAGACATCAGGACTGCAAGGGAGTGGAGAAAGACCCTCCACTTAATGGGAGAACATGAAGCTCAGACCTCTCTTTCACCACATGGCCAGGTGACCCATGTTGACTTATTTCCAGAAAGTTCCTGACTGACATCTCATGTTCTTGCTGTGTCCTCCTTTGCCCCTTCTTGCCTCAGTCCCATGGCCAGCCACCATGCTATTGCTGTTCCATCCGTGACACCACTTATGTTCTTTAGCTTCTTAAGCCTTGGTGTCTATGTTCATAAACCTGGCAAAATTCTGCATCACAGAGTAGCTGAGAGGTTACACGCACATGATGCATGTGGAACTGGTACTATGTGCCAGCTATGTTCTGAGTCCAGCTCTGCATACTTTGTAGGCATTAGGTGACTCCTGCTCACAGTAATTCCATGCGGCAGGAACTATTATCAGCTCCAGTTTTTATAGCTAAGGCAAGTGAGGTACCAGGAGGTTGTTCAACAACTCATCAACGTGTTGCATTTGGCTACTGGAACTCTAACTCCATTGCACACACACATGCACACACCCAAGATTCTGTTCCTCTAGTTTTGGCATTTAATGCCTTAACACTGTGGCTGGGGGCAGGGTGGCAGCATGGAGGGAGAAGGGGCCACTCACTGCTTACATGTCTGCTTCATCCCCTCTACTTTATGCCTGGGTTATTTTATTTTAGTTTTGCTTTTTATTATCTGTACTTATATGTCTACAGACACATGCACACACACACACACACACATATATCACATCATTGTCTACCCTGATGCCCTCCCATCACTTTTCTACCCATGCACCATCTTAGTCTTTTGTGCCCTCACCCGCCCCATTCTCCAAATTATTTCTTCTTCGTCTCTGTACCAGGGAGATCCAAGTGCAGCCTAGTCACAACCATCCCCACGACAATCACGGAAAATGACTGGCTGGTGTCCACACGATGAGCCCCAGAGGGTTGCAGGGGGGTTGTCCTCTAGCTGTGGCTCCTGTAACAGGTTCCACAGAGAAAACGGTGTTTTGCCTCCTCGTTCTGGAGGTAGACGCCCAAAGTCCAATTGTTAGGCTGTCCAACCTCTCTCTGCACCAGAGGGGCATCAGGACAGCTGGTCAACCGGAACTCCCTCCACGGATAGTCTCTGTCTCCTCTGTGGCAGTGGCTTCTCTCTGGGTGAGAGAAAAAACCTGAGGACTCCGGTTTTACCGGGTTAAGGTCCAGCCTATGCTTCGTGGTCTCACCTCCAAGACCTATATCTGCAATCACCCTCTATCCAAAGAGAGTGGATTCTGAGGTCACAGGTGTAGAATTTCAGCCCAGCTTTGTCCTTTGCTGGGAGTTGAGGGGGCAGCATTCAACCTGAAACTTACAGCAGACTGTTCTGCTCTTGCAGGGCTTGGAGCTGGGCTCCACACTGGACCTGGCCACCTCGGAGCCTCCCTCCGCCTTCCTCAGGCTTTCTCTAGAGGACGGAGAGTGTGTTTGCAGCTTCTTAATCTTCAGGAGAATGAGGTATCACATGTCCTTGTCAGGATCCCTGCTAGTTTGTACATTAGTTGATCTAAATAAATGAGCTCTTGAATAAATACCATCTGGCCCCGCTGAGTCATTTTCTCTAGTGGCCCTCAGGTCTACTTCCCATCAGGGCATCCTTCTCTGGATGTCAATGCCACAGAGCCACGGCGCCGGGGTCCCTGAGCACAGCCCAGCTGGTGTCCACACAGCAGACCCCCTTCCTCTGCTTCAGGGGGCTGGAGAGGTACCCCCAGGGGTCTGTAGTCCAGCCTTCTTCCAAGACGTGCTGGGGCTCCGTGTTCCAACGAGTAATGCTACAGAAATCATCCTCCTTTTCATCTTCCTTGTCTTCTATAAAATATGGGCTTGCGAGTAAAACAAAGGGTTTCCTACAACTTCCTTGAAAATGACACCAGAAAACTGTGCACCCACGTTCATTCTCCTCATGCCCAACGGACAAGAACTGTTAGCAAGTTCATAATTCAACTTTTCGTCAGATGCGCGCATATTTTTACATTAATTGCAACACATAGAACATGTTCTCTCTTTTTTCGACTTCAGTATGATTGTTCAAGGGAATGTAGACATTTCGCATTTTAAAACTGCAGGAGCATCTCCAGCGGCTGAGCTACCATCATTTAATTCATCAAACCGTCTTAGCAGCCCTGTAAGGCCTGTGGATTTTTTGTTGTTACTTTAAATAGCAGACTGTAAATAGGCTGCTATGAATTTCTTTGTAGAAGTTTTTTTCTTTCTTTATTTGAATGTGTGCCTTCCGGGGGAATTGTCAGAATTCCTTTGTCAAAAGCCATGACTATTGGCTCAATTTGTTTTACTGATTGAATCTCTCAACCGGTTTTTACAGTGCACATGTGTTCTTTCCCTTCCAATCTTCTATGCGCAGAACTGGTATAGCTTTAAATGTTCTTTAAAATGTTTTAGTGAGTATAAAATTGATACCTTAATGATAGTCTTGGTTTTGCAGATCTTTGCTTGGTAGTGAAAACAAAAACCTTTCAAATGCAGCTTCCTACTAGTTCTTTTGATGTTTCTAGGGGTTCCCCGCCCAGTCCTGGGTCCCCTCAACCCAGGGACTCTTCCTAGTCAGTGATGCTTGCAGCAAGGAGAATAAGCAACATCTCTCCCAGACTCTACTTGCTCTTTCTCTCCTTCTCCTGAGCCATGTGGGAGCCCAGTAGCTGTGGGCTGGGAGGCTGTCTATACATTTTAGCTCTGCTCTTTCTGTAACCCAGACTTTTCTGGCCCAAGGGACAGGAAATGAGCAACTCCTATCATTTAGCACTAGCTTTCTTTGGCAGCATGGGTTAGTCACTCAAGTTCCTTCTGCTCCACCGACTACAGGATGTTATTAGAAAAGCAGACAGGAGCACAGGTGGTTTGAATGGAGAACCTGACACCAGAGTATTAGGCGTCCTCAAGTCAGAAACCAAAATCCACTGGCATCAAAGAGCTCACTGGTGGGGCCCAGGGGACTCTCTTCTGGATGCAAGGTGATAGGAAGTTTTCCTAGCAGGAGAAGGAGAGCAGAGGGAGGGAGGGAAGGAAGAAAGGAAGGAAGGAAGGGAGGAAGGGAGGGAGGAAGGAAGGAAGGAAGGATGGATGGATGGAAGGATGGAAGGAAGGTTCCTGAGCTCCTCGGTCTTCCTGTCCTCATCTTCCACAAGGGGGTAGTTACTCACTTCTCCACTGACGTGGACGCAGCACCGGCACCCAAGGCGGGCCCTTCCTGGTGGGGCAGCTGCTGCAGGGACTCTGCAGCCATGTCCTGGGTTTGAATCCTGACTTGGCCAGCATGTCACGGGACCCTTGGCAGATGGCTGGGCTCTGAACCTCGGGCGCCTCACCGAAGGGAGGGGGGATGCTAGCGCCTGTAAGGCAGCGCGGTCGAGGGCACAGTACGAGGCTGGCAGGGAACCCCCCAAGGAGACCCCTGGGAAGCGCTGCGGCTCTCGCTGCTCCTGTGAGTCCATGGCTGCAGTAAAGCAGCTGGCCTCCCTGAGTGTCCAGCCGGTTCCATACCGTTGCATACACCGCTGGTGGCAGCTCTGCTGGCTGCTGATAATCCCTCAGGGCTCCAAGGGGTGGGACTGTAGGATGCCGGCCTTGCTCTCCAGCATGTGAAGAGACCACCCTATTCGAGCATGGTGGTGTGCACCTGTAGTCCAAGCACTGGGAGGCAGGAGGCTTGGGATCGCTTGAGTTCATGGGTTCGAGACTACCCCGGGCAAGATAGTGAGACCTGGTCTTGAAAAAGCAGCCAGGCACGGGGCAGGTGCCTGTAATCCCAGCGACCTGGGAGGCTGAGGCTGGGATCACCTGAATCCATGGGATC